>PVJI01017190.1:0-36049 GCA_004026765.1 Micronycteris hirsuta | reverse complement strand
TCTGGCACCCCTATGACTCGGATGTTGGGATGTTTAAAGATGTCCTGGAGGTTCCTAAGCCTCTCCTCAGTTTTTTGAATTCTTGTTTCTTCATTCTTTTCTGGTTGGATGTTTTTTTCTTTCTGCTGGTCCACTCCGTTGATTTGAGTCCCAGTTTCCTTCTCATCCCTTCTCATTTGTTCAAGTAATTGCGACAATTTTTCTTCGAATCCTGTGAGCATCCTGATTACCAGTGTTTTGAACTGTGCATCTGATAGGTTGGCTATCTCTTCCTCACTTAGTTGTATTTTTTCTGGAGCTTTGATGTGTTCTTTTATTTGGGCCATTTTTTTTTCTCGGTGTGCCTGTTACTTTAAGGGGCGGAGCCTTAGGTGTTCACCAGGGCAGGGTAACCCACGTTGTTGTGTTGTGACACTGTGGGGGCGGGGCCTGAGAGAACAATGGCGCTTGCTCTGTTCTCCACACTTCCCCAGCTACCCACAAGCAAGTTGGGCCCTTCTTTGCTGGCTCCAGGGTGAGTGGACGGGCCTGCACAGTTCCAAGTCCCTGTGGGTCTCCCCAACGAACTCTCCTGTGAGGCCGGGAGTTCCTCCCACTGCCGCCTTAACCCCCACAGGTGTATTCAATTGGTGATTTGAGGCTTTATTTCCCTGCGTTGGTGGGCCGCGCTGTCTGTTTCCCTCCCCAGCTATTCCTCCTGGTTTATCTGCACAAGAATGAGGGACCGCCCAGTCCACCAGTCTCAGCTCCGGTTTGGCCAGGTGCACCCGCCATGGGCCTCTCGGAGCAGCTGGAGCATTGCCGGTACCGCTCCACAAACTGCGTCTTGCCGAGTGCTCTCCACCTGGCTCTGCCCTGCTTACTGGTCTGGATGAACATGTCTTCTTTAACTCCTTGGTTGTCGGACTTTCACTCAGTTCAGTTTTCTGTCAGACCTGGCTGTTTTTGTTTTTTAAATTGTTGTGTTTCCTCTTTTGGTTGTGCGAGGAGGCACAGTGTGTCTACTTATGCCTCCATCTTGGACGGAAGTCTAGAGTAGCTTTATATTTTGATGTGATAACTATAATTGGTCAACTCCATTTTGTGCATGATGAGGAAGTAATTAAATATTTATAAGCAAAAGGTCAAGCATTAAATGATAAAATACTGTTAATAGAAGGACCAATGAAGGATAAAAGGCAGCACTGTCATGGAGGCCCAGAGCCTTCCATTTATGTGGGAAAACATGCAGCCAGAAGACCTGTCTCCATGCAGAGGTCTGGGGGCCAGAGCATTGGGTAGGGCATTCTGGAGAAGAGCCAAAATTAATTACAGAAGAAGGATTTGAAATAATAGGGAAGGACCAAAATAAGGGTTCTCTTCCATAAGTGAATACATTTCATTCCTTTAACATTAAACAAAGTTGGGATCGGGTGTCCCTTAACCAGGTGCATACTGATTCTTGATCCACTGCTCAGCACCGTGACATTGTCACACTGTGCGGTGGACCACTGACATTTTCATTAAGTGGTGAGGATTTTATTTTAAACTTCAGCTGCATTGTGGTATAATTGACATATAAAATATAAGCTATTTAAATGTACATCTTGGTGATTAGGTGAACGTATGCACTGGGAAAGGATTCCTCCCATCTGTTTGATGATCGCATCAGTAAGGATTTGTGAAGAGTTTTAAGAAGGGCGTGCCAGCATCTGCAAGTGTGACTTCCCATTTGTGTTCCTATTGTGTGATTCCAATCAGCAATGACGCATTCTTACTCATATAGAAATGACATATAATACATGAGCCACGACATCTACCATTTTAGGGTGTACAATCCAGTGCTTTTTAGTATACTCCCAGAATTGGGCAGCTAAGACCACCATGGAAAGGTATATTCCATATCTTTCCATCCCCTCAGAGGAGACTGACCTGCAGGCAGGTACTCCCTGTTCCCACACCCCTCGAGCCCGTGGCATACTTTCTTTTTCTATGGATTTACTCATTCTGGGCATTCCATATAAGTAGAATCATGTAATATGTGGCCTTTGTGTCCATTTTTATTTACTTAATGTTTACAAGGTTCATCCATACTGTCCTATATCAGTATCCTATTCCTTTTTATGGCTGAATACTATTCCACTGTATAGATATACCACTTCTGTTTCTTAATTCAGTGGTTGACAGACCTTTGGATTGCTTCTGCCTTTTTGCTCTTATGGATAATCCTACTATAAACTTTCACATACAAGTTTCCTGTAGAGACATGTTCCCTTTACTCTTGGCTGCACCTGGCAGTGGCGTTGCTGGGTCATATCGTGACTCCATGCTGGACCACTTGAGGAGCTTCCAGACTGCTTTCCAAAGAGGCTTCCCTGATTCCCGTCTCTCCACACCTTTTTCAGCAGGTGTTATCGTTCAACCTTTGCTTCCAGCTGCCCTGGTATGTGTGAGGTGGTGTCTCATGGTTTTGATTTGCCTTTCCTAACAATGAATGATGTTGAACATGTTTGAATGTGCTTATTGGTTATTTGTAATGTATTTATTGGTTATTTTTATATCTCCTTTGGAGTAATGTTTATTTAAATTGGTTACTCATTTGAAATGGAACTATTTGTCTTTTATTATTGAATTGCAAAAGTTTCCGGTATGATTGGATATTAGACTCTAATCAGATATATGATTTGCAAATATTTTTTCCATTTCTTAAGAGTGTCCTTTGACACACAAAGCTTTTAATGTTGATAAAGTCCAATTTATCTGTTTTTTCTTTTATATATTTGACGTCATAGCTAAGGAATCCTTGCCTACTCCAAGGTCAAAAAGATGTACACCTATGTTTTCTTCCAAGAGTTTTATAGTTCTATCTCTTGAATTTATTCCTTTGGTCCATTTTGATTTGATTTTTGTATGTGGTGTGAGGTAGGGATACAATTCATCCTTTACACTTGCCTGCCCACTTGTCCCAGCAGCATTTGTTGAAGAGACTCTTCTTTTCCCTTGAGCAGTCTTGGAATCCTTGTTGAAAATCAGCTGACCACAGACACAGGGCTTTGTTTCTGTTCCATTAACCTGTATGTCAATACTGTGTCTGTACCACACTGTCCTGTAGTAAGTTTGAAATTAGGACATGTGAGTCCCCTAACTATGTTCTTTTTTCTCAATATTGTTTTGGCTATTCTGGGTCACTTACAATTTCATATGAATGTTAGCATCAGCTTGTTCATTTCAGCAAAATAGGTGGTTGGACTTTGGAGGGGCATTGCGTTGAATTTGTAGAGCACTTGGGTAGTATTGCCAATTTAATGACATTTAGGTCTTCATCAGTTACTTTCACCAGTGTTTTGTAGTTTTCAGTGGACAAATCTTACACTTCTTTAGTTAAATTTATTCGTAATTTAAATATTTAATACAAGTTTTATTTAATGAAGTAATCAAACAAAAACACTTGATTATTTTTCATGCTGTTATACATGGAATTGTTTTAATTGCTTTTATGAATTGTTTTTTGCTAGTATATAGGAATATGACTGATATTTATATATGGATTTTGTAATCATGCAACGTTGCTGAACTTTGTTAACTTTAATAGTTTGTGTGTGTATGTGAATTCCTTAGTGTATTTTATATATAATATCCTGTCATTTGTAAATAGAAATAGTTTTACTTCTTTTACAATCTGGATGCCTTTTATTTTTTTTCTTCCCTAATTGCCCTAGCTTAGAACTTCCAGTACAACATTGGCTACAAGTGGTGAGAGTAGACATTTTTATTTTGTTTTTATTTTATGGGGAAAATTTTCAGGCTTTTTCCATTCAGTGTGATGTTAGCTGTGGGTTTTTCAAATATGTCCTTGTCAGGTTCAGAAGTTTCCTAGTAATCCTAGTTACATAGTGGAGTGTTTTATCATGAAAAGGTGGTGGGTTTTGTTAAATGCTTTTTCTGTGTCTGTTGAGATGATTGTGTCTTTTATCTTTTTATTCTGTTGACATGGCACATTGCATAAATTGATTTTTAGATAGTAAACCAACCTTGCATTCCTGGGATAAAGCCCCCTTGGCCATAATGTGTCACCATTTTGTAGGCTATAGGATTCAGTGTGCTGCGTTTTGTTGGTGGTTTTTGCATCTTTGTTCTCAAGGGATACTATTTTGTGGTTTTCTTGTAAGGTCTTTGTCTGGTTTTGGTATCTAGGCAATACTTGTCTCATAGAATGAGTTTGGAAGCGTTCCTTCATTTTCTGTTTTATGGAAGAGTTTTTAAAGGATTAATGTTAATTCTTCTTTAAACATTTGGAAGAATTTACCAGTGAAGTCATCTGCTCCTGGGCTTCTCTCCATGTGAAGTGTTTTGACTATTGACTCAGTCTCTTTATTGCTATATGTCTATTTAGATTTTCCATTTCTTCCTGAGTCATTTTCGTAGTTTGTGTCTTCCTAGGAAATTTTCCATTTCTTCTAAGTTATGTAATATGTTGGCATACAATTGTTCTTCATTTTCCCATTTAGCCTTTTTTATTCCATGTAATATTGGTAGTAAAGTCTCCTCTTTCATTCCTGATTTTAGTAATTTGAGTCATCTCTCTTTGTTGTTTTTTTTTTAATCCATCTAATTAAAAGTTTGTCAATTTGTTGATCTTTTCAAAGACCCAACTTTTGGTATTGTTGATTTTGTTTTCTATTCTCTATTTTGTTTGTTTATACTCTAATCTTTTTTTTTTTTTTTTTCTGTCTGCCTTGGGTTTAGTTTTCTCTTCTTTTTCTAGTTTCCTAAGGTAAAAGATTAGGGTATTGGTTTGAGGCCTTTTTTTTTTTTTTTAATATAGGTATTCACAGCTATAAATTTCCCCTTTCTGTCATTGTCTCCTATAAGTTTTGGTATGCTGTATTTTCATTTTAATTCCTCTCAAAATATTATTAATTTTCCTTGTAATTTCTTTGAGCCATTGATCATTAGAAGTATGATTGATTTCCACATATTTTGGAATTTCCAAATTTTTTCCTCTTTTTGGTTATAAATTTCATTCCATTGTTGTTGGAGAATATACTTTATATGACAATATTGAACGTGGTAAGCACTGATAGCCATATCACCTACATAAACAAGAGCTCTATGGAGGCCTGAATGACTTTGGAGCATGTGAACAGGTCCTGAGACCCAGATGATTGACAGTCATGGACCTGAAGGAGAGGTGAGACGTGGTCCTGGATGTAAAGTGAGGGGTCACGACCCATGAGGACGGCTGTGTGTCTTTTCTGTCATCAGTGGGCATTCGGGGGAATCCCCCTCTTTGTGGCATCCCCTGGCCCAGAACAATGCCCCGCACTTTGTCAGTTGGCAAGTATTTGTTGGACGATAGCCTGCAGTGTGGATTGAGAAACTGAAAGACCAGAGATAGGAAGACTAGCTTGTTTTTAGAATTTTAGTCAAGAGGTATGTAGATGAATGAAGGCTACTCTGAGAAATTATGTTTCAACTCCCTAGTTACTTTGAAGTTCTGCTTTTATCGTTACAGCAAATGCGAAATACTCCTGGGCCATTGGGATTTCTTTTGCTGTGGAACATTCAGTGTCTTGCCAACAGCTGAGTGGTCTCTTGAATGAGGATAGTCAGTCTTGTGCCCATGTCGTTTTCCAGGTTAGTTTGTACTTTGAATACACAGAAAGTCAATACATAACTGAGCGCAAACCAGCTGAAAGGGATTCACGATGGCGATAATCACAGTATTTATTCGTTCAGTTAGAGATGCCTGCTTGGAGCTTCTGTGTGCTTTGAGATCTATTAATGTAAGTCTTTGTCCTTTTGCATATATTGTGTGGTATTTTGAGATTGTGCAGCATATCAATCAGAATTCCAACAGAAAAGAGTTTGAAACTATTTACAAAGGCACATAAAGAGGAGAAGGAAACTGGGGGAATGCAAGACAATTTAAAAGGAGAAGAGGCGTGTGTGTGAGACACAGGGCACAAATGTGGGCTTCAGCTCTGCGACGAGGTGCCCCACTGCCTGCAGCCGGCAGGGAGGGTCAGACAGACAGGTGCAGAGTGGACATGCGGGAGCCAGAGGGGCCAGGACGCCTATGCTGCCGAGTGCTTGCCTGGGGCCTCGCGATGGCATGGCCCCGTGTCTGGCCCAGGGAGAAGGTACTCCCACCCTCTCACTGAACTCTTCGTGAACCCCTCACAGAAACTGAGGAAATGGAGGGGGTCCTGCTTGGTCTCTTTCTCCTGCACTGGGACCCGGGACTGAGGAGAAGTTGGACAGTACAGTCTTTTCCTAGAGAATAGTAGCTCTAGTTGTCTGTTTCTTGTCATGAAAGTTTATTATTAAAAATCAGATGCACAGATGTGCAGAAGTAAAATTATAACTATGCTTAACACACAGGAATAAGTACTTAATGTTTTGGTATAAAGTGAATTCTCATTCTCCTTTATAAGAATGCAATATACTAGACATTCTGTTTAATGAATATTTGAATGGACCAGCTGCTTTGAATGAAGACTTTTTTTTCTCTAAGCTTTGACCCTTGAATTGTTTTTATAGTCACATATTTAGGGAAAAATAAAAAGAAGTAATTCCTATCAATGTTACGGTTAAGATTGTCAGTTTACAAAGAAAGAAAATATTAAATCCTTTTTAGTTGCTGAAATATTTATTAGTAGTTAAAATGTATTTTCCATCTCAAATTCTGAATGATGTTTGCTGATTTGGAGTGGCTGGAAATCCGATCTGGGAAATGGAATGTGGCAGCTGCTCCGTGGTTCGGAAAAACAAGAATGTTGGTTTAGGACCAGAACCAAAGGATGCCACATCTAATTGAAACTTTGGGGAGACTCATGCAGGCAAAATGAAATTATCCACATTAGAATGAAGCAAGAATACTAGGTCTAATGCATCAATAACAGAGAGATTAAAAACCATAACACCCCAGGTTCCATTGATTTTATCATTTAACACAGGCAGACAAGAATATGAGAAATATTTCTAGATAAATTCCACAAAAATAACAGTGCTGTATGAAAGACGCAAACCTTTCTTAGCTTGTAAAGCATCCTTCGGGATAAGCAGTGTCAGGTGGGGCTGGCCTGCCCCCTGCCGCCGGGAAAGGGTGTGTGAGGGGTGCCTGGTCTTGGGTCCTGTGCTTCTTCCTCCATGTACTGTTATTACAATTGTGCAGCTTAATTAAATGTTACATAGGCAGATGAAATGTTTGGAAAAGTTATTGCAGGGGAATGCTTTGTAAAGACTCAATAAAGCAGAGTCAGGGTGGGCCAGTCGACTGTGAAAGATTGGGGAGAAATTCTAAATTCTGGAAGGATCTGCATTCAGATGGCCTCACACTTGGTTGACATCCCCCCCACCCCCCTTAAGGAAGCTGACTTTGAAAGGCCAAGAGGAGGACTGGGGACCCCATGTGCCAGACAAGGGGCCTGGGGCCTGCTGAATGACACTGTAGTAGATGTACTTTTAGTTAGGTTAAACAAGATTTTTAAGTTCTTTACACATCTTTTTAAATGATTCTCCCTTCCAACTTTTTCAGTTTACCAGCCGGCACCTGGACTGTCGGTCCAGACAGGGATTGATAAGGAGGATGAGCTTTAACTCTGAGTGTTTTTCAATAGAGATTTAAAAAAATCATTCAGTAAAAGTTGAGTAAAATTTGGTCCCATTTCATAAATTCCCGAGTGAGCATGAAAGTAATGTGACTTAGACTGATCAATACTTTTGGTAATTACAGAAAAACTTGAAGTTCTGATAAAAGCTTTTCAAAAAAAGTGATAGACAACAATATAAATTTGTAGCCTTTAATATTCTCTGTAGATTCTTATCACAAAAATGACACACTCTGGCCAATTTTGCTTTAAATTGTTAAACGTGTTGGCCCTTGGGTGATAGAGTGCTCAGGAGTTGGTGTTTCAGTCCTAGGGTTGGCAGATTTTCTGCAAAGGGCCGGATGGAACATTCTTGGCTTCGTGGGTCACGCCACATGGCTACTACTCAACTTGGCTCTTGTACAAAAGCACTCAGAGATGCTAGAGATGAACAGCAGTGTGATTACGTTCCAACACAACTTTATGGGCCCTGAGGTTTGAATTTCCTGTAATTTATGCATGTCATGAAATAAATTTTTTGTCCATTTGAAGGTGTAAACCTCACCTTTAGGTCCCTTGTGCAGTGACGCGTGCTGGTGGGCTTGGCTTGCAGGGGGCTCGCTGCCTGGAGAGACTGTATCCCAGGCTGCCTTTCTCCCGGCCTTCCTTCTAAGCAGGGTGTTTCAGAATCACAGAAACACTTGTGTGTATTTGCGTACATATTTCTGGCTATCCTTTTTCTTGCTTGGTCCATCTTCTGTTCTATTTTTAACTGAAAATCAGCTTCACAAGCCAAATTATTTTAAGTACCTTCAGCCTCTCTCACGTGATAGTGAGAACGAGCCCTTTATTACTTAGACCTGTGAGCTCGGATCTTCCAGTCACAACTGCTTGGCTTCTTGGCGATCATCCTTCCTGTGATTAAGTATTTCTTAGATTGGCGTCTTTGCTATCAAAATACCAACTTTATTACTTCATCAGGTTTTCAGCTGTTTTCAGTTGGCCTTTGGTCTCAGTGTCCTTTTCTTCTCTGTGTGTTCACTTGTTCCCCACTGACCTCCTCCGCGTCCACCGTCAGGCTCCAGTCTCCTCCTCATGAGACACGAACAAAAGTAGCAGAAACCACCATCGATGCCGGTACTCCTCTGTTCCTTTCTGAGCTAAGAGATTCACTTTTTCCTTGAGATATTATTTTTGGTCATCTGCGGGGAATGGCAGCACACAAGGGGGAGCCCAGGGGAGCCTGACTCGCAGGGCAGAGACCAGGTGTGAGCTCTGGTGGCAGCTCCGGGTCGGCCAGGGCTCCTGGGCAGGATCTGGGGAAGAGGTGAGTCCTGGAGGTCGTCTCTGGGACTCACAGGGCGACACTGCCCAGAGGTGGACGTGTACGGCGAGATTCCAGAGGTGGGAGGTGAAAGTGATGTGGGGCTTGTGTGTACTGGGAGATGCCCACGTTCTGGTCCAGCTAAATGCAGACGCTGTGTTGGATGCCTCAGGTGGCCCACCACCTTCCATCAAGTGTGTGGATGGAGGGATAAGCATGAAGTTCAGAGCAGATAGACCTGCCCCTAATGGAGAATGCAGTCCCGACCCCGAGGGACCGAAGGGATCTGTGAGTAGTTTCACAGCCTTCAGAGGAAAGCCCAGCACACTTGACAGGAGGATGGTGCGACCCAGACCCCCTGCAGGGCATCACCGTGCCCTGAACAAGGACTGGTCATGCAAAGAAGACCTGCAGAAGATGCAGGCAGTGGAAACAGAGCCCGCAACGATGCAGGTGGTGCCTAACCCTAGCGAGTCTTTTCCTGTGGGTGTTTTTTTTTTTTTTTTTGTTAATATGTACTATATCCTTCAAGGCCCTATTCTGTTGCCAACCTGAAATAATTTACTTCTCTTTGACTTCTCCCTGGTTCAGGTCTCTCCTGTGATACCTGATTCTATTCTAGTTGCCCCGTTTTATTTTACTTTCCCAGTGGAGGTCAGAGATTGTGTCTTCTTGCCTTTACTCCCCAAGCTTGCATTGTAAGCACTTAGTAGTTATTTTGAATATGTGAATAAAACATGTGTGTGTTCTGTGCTTTTCCTGTGATTTTCAAAATATTTACTTTCTGAAAGTTTAGTATTTACTCATGAACACGTATGTACGAGTGGAAAGTCTTCCTCAGTGTCCCCAGATTAGCAGTGATTGGCCTACCTCCCTTTGCGTAAATGGAAGAGTGATCACTCGTGGTTGTTATTTCAGAAGACTCAGCGTAGACTGATTGGTTTATCTTCGCCACAGTGTGAGCTCCTTGAGGATATAATTTGTTTTGTGTTCCTAGTGTTTTCAACAGTTCTTGGCATATAGCAAATGCCCAATAAATTTTATGTCTGACATTGACTGGTATTTAGCCAAACTTTTATAAATATGATACACATGTTACCATTTCATGATAACTTATTTTAAGCCATTTGAGTGTGTCAAGAAAAGCCTTCTTTTTTGAATAATTTTTCTCAGAAATTATAGTTGTATTCAGTAATATAATGCCTATTAATCAAAATCTCTTTTTTAACAAAAATTAAAATTCGTCTTTTTCTCGTTAGCTTTTTCAAGATGGTTTTAGCTGTAGATTTTATTGCTTTTTCTACACATCCTACCAACAGTATTTTATGCTCCCTTGGATAACAACTCACAAGGTAAAACATGAGTCATATATTAGATGGTGGAAGTGGTTAATAGACTGTCTGATGCCATCGTATTCCGGAGTTAGCGTGGGTTCTGGGTGTCATCTAATCATGAGAGATGATGAAAAACGAGTCTCAAGTGGTCAGAGTGGTTCACGGAGTCACAACGTTATTTTCTGTAATACAACCTTTTTGAAACAAAAAATATGAGGAAGGTTTTTTTTTGCATTCTGAAAATAAAGATTCGTACTTTAAAATATAACTAAGATACTCAATATCGAAACCTGTTTTTGAAAGTTTTAGCAATATGAACAGCTCTAAATTATTTTAATTTTGCTATTTTCTTTTGACTCTACAGAAAGGGAGTCCTCTCTCCTTTCTAACTGCCCATCCTCACCCACCCGCACCCCCAGAGAAACCCACTAGAATTCTCAGAGAGCTAAATCCAGCCTTCGTTCCCCAATTCTCTCCATCCCACCATCATGGCCTTGGCTTGGTCTGATGCTGGCTAATCTGCGGCTGACCGCTGGACAAATGTGTTGTCCACATTGCACGGCAGAGCCTTTCAAACAGGGAAAGCAGCTGTCAGCGGTTGCGGTGCCTACACTGTCAGGTCAGGGCAGCGAACAAAGAAGAGGGCGGCTGGGGGTGCTGACGCAGCGCCGGAGCCTGGGGCACCCCGCAGGAGAGTGAGCCAGGGCATAAACCCCGCACCCATGGGTCCCGTGACTGATGTCAAGTTATCAACTAGCTACTTCAAGGGTGTTACGAAACTATGAACTGTAGTTGTAGCTACGCTGTAATCGACATGTTTCTCTTCTTAAAACCTCCGCGTATGAAGGTTTCCTTAAGAAAAAAAGTCCCCAGTGTTTTAAGCTTATTCATTAGAGACTCTTTCACTTACAGCCCTTGAATTCCAGGGGCTGTTCTCTTGACCTACTTGTCTACAGAGACAGACCTTAAATCTACTGGGACACTCTGCCTACCAGGAATCTCTTTAGGGGCCACATTGTCCCCCTGGTCCCTGGGGCTTGGGGTGCAGGGGATGTTTCTAGCATGGATGCCACAGACTGTTTCCACAGTTGGGCCCATGTGACGGCTCCGGGCAAGCGGAGCCCGGCAGACCACAGGGGACACATAGCTCACCTGGATGTGAGTGTCCTACCTTAGACTTTTTTGCTCTCATGTTATATGACTTACATCTTTCTTTTTGTTTTCCCCATTTATTTTTGCTGGGTTTCTGATTTTTTCTTTAAGAAATGACCAATTATTTCTACTCTACAACATTACGAGAAGTGAAAAGTACACCACGGTACTTTATTTATTAGTAAAGCATGGCATGATCCAATAGGCTTATGTTTCAGTTTATCCTTGGAAAGAGCCACATGTGTGGTCTGCACTTCACATCCCAGCTGTTTGGGAAGATCACCGGGTCCACCAGGAGTTGCCTAGGTGATGTCATCGTGTGAGATATTTAGGGTTTTTGCTGGTTTGTTTTTAAATATCACAAATAGGCCTTTTCATGTGTCACTATTAAATGTCTGAAGTTTGAACAGATTCTTGGACTCAGGTGCTCATGTCCATCAGCCCGTTCAATTTTAGCACCTGACTCACCCCCAGGACCCCTCCCAGAACTGCCACCTTCACCACGAGTTTCCCTAGGGCACACTGGGCTCCTTCAGCATTTTGACTTTTCTAACAAAGACATCATGAAGTGCGTGAATAGACTGGAAAGCCTTTTCTGTCTTCCCCAGTGCTATCTGGAACCAATTCATTGACCACTTCTTTCGAGTCATTTGTCTGCACTTCCTGGGTCATGATTTATTCAGGTTTAAGGAAGCGCAGTCACTGCTCCTGCTGTGAGCGGGGCCAGACGAGCCCTTGTCCTGCAAGGGCTTGGGGTTGCTGAGGTCTGTGGGGTGGTGATGTTTTCTTCAGGAAGTGCTGTTGTAAATTTATTTCTTCTTTTATAGCTTGTGAAGTGAAAACACATCACCCTTCACCATCTTGGCTCATTACTCTTCCACAAAGCCGTGCTCTAAGAGAGACATTTGGAAGATGAAATCAGCGCTTAAACAGGCCTGGGAAATGTTGAGCTGATGAGAGTTAGTGGTTGGCAAGACACTCAGATCCTGTCCATTCTTCCTCACCTCCTCTTTCTCCCTGGACAGGGTCCAAGCGGGGGCCAACGCAGCATCTGGAGTCAGCCTTCCTGTCCTTGGCCCATGGGAGGAGGGGCTCCGTCCTGCCTGCTGCTCTGCCTTTCTGCCCTCTGTCCTTGGATGAAACTTAGATGGGGCCCCAGGTCCTAGAATGAAGGATCGTGCCCACTGCACAGGTTGGGACGATGACAGTGACTGGAGCCCGCTGTTGAGGGCATGTGGCCTGTTGGCAGGCACACGAGTCAGCCGGCATCGTCTGACACTCCCAGGGCTGTCTGTCCCAGTGGCAGAAGTCAGTGGCGTGGGTCCTGCTGGCTCTGTGGTGCAGCTGCCTCTTGGAGGCTGTGTGCTTCTCCAAGGCCTCGTTCTCAACAACAGCACCAGAGAAGATGACTGAATGCCTTTTCCCACGCTGTGGGTCAAGCTCCTGTTTCCGGTGCTTTCCCAGGGGACCTTACCTGCCTTCCAGTGGGGCCAGGAGCAGGTATCGCTTCCTGGGAGTGGGAGCGAGAGGCAGCTATATGCCCGCTTTGTGGCTGTGGTTTCTCTGCATCGCGCCAGTGAAACCTGCCAAGCTTGAGCACAGGAGGGGCTGTGGGGTTGAACAGCAGGGCTGGTGGGTAATATTGCCTTTAACCTCAGAGTTCGTGAGGAAATTCCCAAGTGGCAAAATTTCCAGTACCTCACTAAGTGCCTGGTGGGGTTAATGAACAAATGATACTGTCGCGAGAACCAGGTGCTGGCGGATGAGAACTGGACACATCTTGTGCAGGAACTTCAGAGTCACCCTGAGGGAGGTGCCCAGACACTAAGCACCAGTGCACTGCAGTGACCTCTGTAATTCGGTTACCCCCGTCCCCTCGAACATGTTTTCCTAATGGACCCTTTTACCGTGACCAGCATGGAGCCACTGAGGATTGATGCTGTCGTATCTCATTTGTCTCCAGAAAAGCTCAGGGAGACTGCAGCTGTCCTGCTCACTGGAAGCCTCAGTACTGACATCAGTCCCGTGCCTGGGGGAGCACGGCTCCCATCACAAAGCAGTTCCCTCACAGCCCCGAGTGGGGAAAAACCTCTTTTCAGGGTAAAAGAGCAGGTAATCCCTCAGAGCAGGGTTTGCAAAAGAAATTTTCATTCACGCGTGAAGATTGGGATTCTTTTCAACCAGTTTGTGGACTTTTGGGTGGAGAATGCCCTTGATTCCTTCCAAGAGTGACAGGAAGTGGTCACTGTCTGTTCTTTGGGGAATTAAGTATTTGTTAAATGCTGCGCCGAGGCCACGGATTTGCCACAATGCTCGCAGGACCCCAGAGCTGGCAGGCTGGGTGGACCCTGAATTTCAGATAAGTGATGCGATCCCTGTAAGACCCCAAGCCAACACTTTTAATTCGAAAGCAACTGGCTTACATAGTCCAGTCACTTTGAAAATCTGCCTAACACTGCCCCAAAATGTGTCCCAAAAGTGGAGAGTCATGTGAGACTCCTGGGTTTAAAAAATGCCAGCGACAGCAACAAACCAGGCAAGACTAAAGCCAGGTCTGTCTTCCTAAGCATTTATGAACTCCAAAATCAAAACATGAACGACAGCAGCTTAAAACGTGTCCTGTGTTGGCAGTAACTTCAAGGACAAGTGAGAAAACTGCCTGACTTGGAGTTGGTGCCGGAGCGGAGGCCTCAGGCCCTCGGGGTTGCGCCCTGGGGAGCCATGGCCTCTGTCTCACCCCGTGTTGTTTGTGAGTCGCACTCTCGCCCATCAGCAATCTGCACACTGGAGGCGTCTGTCACCCTGCTGCCTCCCTCCCAGGGGCTGTGCTCAAACTCCCCAGAGAAAGGAACTCACTTGAGACGCTTGGAAGGTCTGCAGGCTGGCTGACCTCGGAGTAAAGCCCTTAGTGCGCGTGGGTTGGCGCTGTTTCCGGAGTGCAGCTGTTTGTCCGGGGAAGGAGCTGCCATCGTAGTCAGCTGCTGCTTTGCCATGGGTGCTGCAGATCAGGGACTGGGGTGGGACAAACTGTCTGGAGCAGCGCCATCTCCCCACCTGGCCACTCTTCAAGCACAAACTCGATTCTTCCTTCTCTCAGCCCATGAGCTCCTCCTCACTCTGTCTGGGCAGTAACAGTTCTGACAGGTCGCCTCTGTGCCCTGCAGAGGAAACACAGCCATCCTCAACAGAACAGAGTGGAGGTGGAGGGAAGAGGGCCGAGGAGCACATAGGCCAGGCTTCACACTCCACCCACCTGGGGGGAGTCAGGCCCAGAAGATTAAGACGAGGCTGGGGATGCCTTCCCCTCCCCTGAGCAGGGTGCTCCTGACTCGGACCTCGCTGTAAGGGGCCTGAGTTCTCTCTGTGGGTGACACGCCTGGGGTGGAAGGGAGGATACTGAAGGGGCAGCTCCCGGAGGAATCGCTGTCCTGTGGGTTGTGACCATTGGCCTGATCTTTCTTTCTGGCCCAAGAGAGCTTTAAGGACCTGCCATCCAGGGCTTCTCCCGAGCACCTCGTGCGGGGTGGGGTAAGGGGGGGATCGTGAAGCCTCCCCATGGGCTCAGGTGCATTATTTTCATTCAAATCAAATGAGAGACATGTTACAAAAAACCGTTGAGGTGTGTACTTCCGGACTCTTCTGTCCCATATTTTAACATTAGTGAAAGTTAGGAAAGTAACTTCCTAGAGTACCAGTGTGGACTTAGTAATTAGATAAACTCTGTAGCGTTTGGCTCCAAGTGACACATATTTGAGTTCAGCAAAAGGAATTCCTGTTAAACACCCATTGTGTAGCTTAATGCATATTTATGTATTTTTCCCAGTGATGTCCAAATGACTTTATACTATTTATTTATGCATTTCTCCAATACTGTTCTCGTTTAGCTGATTCATATTTACAGTATTAGCACAGTGTGCATGCACAGTTTCCCTTTTCCTCTTGGGAGGACAGCTGACGGTAAAACTTGCGGTTGTCCTTGCAGGTCAGGTGCAGGGTGGGATCAGGTGCAGGGTGGGCCCATAACAGAGGTATGGCTTCATCATGATGGTAAACCCTGCGCGGCTGAGCTTTTCGTGACATCCCCCTTACTTCCCTGCTGCTGCCTCAGTTTCCTCCCTTGTTCTCTCTACCAGATCGAGATTTCTGAATGCTGAGTTTGAGCATGGTCCCACTGCGCCCCTGGATGACTGGCATCCCCCCTCTGGTGGAGGCCTTGAGGCTGGGACACATCCTGCTCACCTTGACCGCCCCCAGCACTTGGTGACTTGGTGGCCTGGATGCAGACAGTGGGTGACACAGCTGCACTTGGAGAGGGTCTGGAGGACAGCTCTGTGCAGAGAATAAAATTGTGGTGTTGGTGTTACTGCCCACGTTCCATGAGGCTTTAAGAGAAATCTTTCATGGACATTTTCAAATATATAGAATTTTATATCTCCAATCAGCTTCCAAGACCGTCGTCATTTTGCTAATTTTGTGTGGTGGCTCCTGCCTCACGCTTCTCTGTTTGAAAGAGAACACCAGCAGGCGTGCCGGTTTATTTGTGAACATTTCCTTACACCTCTCACCAGTCAGCCCTTTTTTCCCTCCATACCATCGCACACTTTGTAATATAATTTAATACCAAATATTCAATACCCACATTTCCCTGATTGTGTCAAATCCTGCCCTTTTCTGCAGCTGACTTGTTCAAAGCAGGGCCCACCCAGGCCCATGCGTTGTGCTGAGTTTGCTCAGGCAGTGCCTGCTCTCCAGGAGGGGGGTGTGGCTTACGGCAGAGGTGGGGAAGAGATGTCTGCGTGAAAATGCACTTACAGTTCGCATTCCCTCTGTTCTCCCACACATTTGATAGCAGAGGCTCAGAAGCACACGTTGACATGATTGGGCGTGTCGCCTGTGAGTATGTTCAGCAGGTGTTTCGTTCCTGCTCCATGTCAGGATGGGTCCAGGCCCAGATTCAACAGTTAAAACAGCAGCGGCCATGCCAGCCTCTCAGAGGCTCTTCAGGTGTTAGCCCTGGACTTGACCCTGAATGCGAAAGGGAAGTTCACTGATCCCTCCAGAAGGTTTAACGGAGGCAGATTTGAAATTGAGGGGCTGGGATTCTGATTCTTGAGGCTGGAGGTATTCCTCAAGGCCAGGTCCTTATCAGAGCATGATTTCCATTGTTCTCTCTGTGACCTGTCCAGGCCGGCCTGCCCACCAGCCAGGCGAGTCTCCTTAAATCTCCACGTGGTCCCGTCGCTTCCTTACTGGAAACCTGAGGTGGGACTTGTGTTCTGTCACTGGAGGTCCAGCTGCAGAGCCTGAGACTGAACAACTATAGAATCTGGTCCAGACACAGCTTCAGCTCTGCCGTGCCAGCTCTGCTCCAGACAGACTGGTGCGCGGAGCTGGCCCCACAAGTCCTGCTCCCCATGGGAGGCCCATGATTGCTTGTCTTATCCTCCTTTGGGTCCTTCTGTTCCTTCCTCCTCCTCCCTCTAGTTTCCTTTCTTTTGTCTTTGCCTCAGACCTCTGCCTTGTTTTACCACCTCGGTAAAGATCACATACCACCGAATCTCTTGCTGCCCAGTCCACTCACATTGCCTTGTTTTGTAAACCATCAGTGGCTGAACCCCAGGCTCATAAATCAGAAAGACCTGATTTGATTTTCGGTCCAATCACTTAGCAATACGGTCTCGCTTTCCTGATCTATAGAATGCAAATGCAGAGTGATTTCCACGGGGTTGTTTTGAATAGTAATTGAGATGATGCATGTCAAGCAGTCAGTACAATTTTTGGTACTTGGAAACACTCTATAAGTGGTAGGTTACTATTGTTATTAATTATTTTTGCTTAATTGTGTCCTCTCCAGCCAGGTTGGAAGGAACGGATGCCGTGACCCTGGAGGTGCTGCGGATCGTTTTGGGGGGTATCATTTTTCAGGTTTCAGACCCACCACTTCCCTTGCCCGGGGCTCCCGCACAGCCATGTACACAGTCTCCCGTTGTTTAGATGTGGGTTTTGGTGGTCAGTTGGGACCGACAGTGATAAAGTATGAATGGAAACATACGGCTAGAATGGGGGAAAGCAGCTGTTCCTGTGGCTCTATTTAAGTGGTTGTTAAAATCAGGTGAAAAAACACCATTGACGTGAGTGAGACTTTGTCTTCACATGGAGTTTCCTGTTTAGGGAGGAGAGATGTTGACAGAGCGATGCTGTCTATTCGCATTTTGTTGGGGGCACACGATTTTCAGTGGTGTCACTCTGCCAACCTCGAAGCTCAGTACTCTGTCTGGGAAGGAGAGGAAGCAGATCTGGGGCCAGGAGAGTCTCATCGAATTGTGGGTCTGCAGAAGACAAGAAAGGGCACTTTACACCGAGGACAGAGGACAGAACACTGTCACTAGGAGAGGGGCTCACAGGCTCCAGGGCACATGAATAGTCTCCGTTTCCTGGGGACCAGAACACATGCAGAGATCCAGGCCTAGTGTCAACATCCAAGGGGACGTGGGTGTTGTTGGTGAGCTCGGTGTCAGAGCTGGGCCTTAGGGGCTGGTTCATATGTCCCTGCTGGCTCTTGATATGGGGACTAAAATTAATAGGAGGTGGCACGTGTTGACAGACACCCTGCTCACAGGCAGCATGCAGTGCTGACCGCCCGTCCGCCTTGCACTGTGGCTGCAGTGCCGTGCGCTGGAAAGCGGGGGGCCACATTAACGTTCAGTGATGTTGCTGTCCATTAGCCTGGGGCTTCGGTCGGCTAAGGGTTTGTGAAGATTCATTATTTTGAAACCTGGAGGCCATGTTCTCCTTTCAGTTTGATTGGCCTTTTCCATGGACACCTCTGCGAATGCTACTGTCATGTTTTCTAAATCGGCTGGAGGCCCAGAGAAGGTTGCTTGGCATAGACAGAAAGCATTGTGCTGACCAGCTGAGTTCTGCGGAGTTCTACGGTTCTGAGGGAATTTGAAGTGACCGTTGGCACCTAGTGTCTGAATACCTGTGGATAATTTTGGCAGCTCCTAGAAAGTTTATGTAAATATGAACATTAAATCTGTTGAACTTTAATCTTTTACTCTAGACTTAATGGTACACAAGGGCAGGGAGAGAAACAGTGGGTACTGAACATTGTACATACCAGGGACCATTATGAAGTTTGGGGTGCCTCCTGGGAGACGCAGTAATAGTGCTCAGGCTCCACAGTGGCTCTGGAACAGTCCCAGAGGGAGAGCCCACACATGCGGAGAGGATGGGGGGCGCTGCTTCGAGTGGGCAGTGGTCCCCAGACTTCCACTTGCCTCAGAACCACTGGGAAGGCTTCCCAAAACACTTAGGATCACCTGCCCCAAATTTCTCGCTGAAAGTCCTGGGGGGCCCCGATGATTCCTGTCTTTTCTCAAAGTCTCACATACAGAAGGATCAACTTGCAGAGGATGTAAAAAGGTACAGTCTTACAGATTATACCAGAATGAGGCTCGAGATTCTGTGATTTCATGAAAGCACATTAGTGATTCCCCTGTCATTGGTCCAGGGCTCCGGTGTAGGGAGGGACTCCAGCTGCGGGAGCATCTCGAGCTGTCATCTTTGAGTCTTTCAGGTTTTCACGACCATGACCGTGTGTGTTAATGATGTTAAAGTTCTAATCTACCTTGAAGAGTAATAGAAAAATAAAATGGAAACATTATTAATGTTTGGCTTAATGGTACCATAGACCAAGCTCATGAAAATGGGATACATTGTAATACTATATGATGAGCGTTGAGTGAAACTTGATTGAATGTAACAAGACTTTGGCAAGAAAACGTTGTCTAGCCCGGCTGGTGTAGCTCAGTGGATTGAGCGCGGGCTGGGAACCAGAGGGTCCCGGTTCGATTCCCGGTCGGGGCATATGCCTGGGTTGCAGGCCAGGTCCCCGTGAGGGCCATGTGAGAGGCAACCATACATTGTTCTTTCTCCCTCCCTTCTCTCTCTGAAAATGAATAAATAAAATCTTAAAAAAAAAAAAGAAAACGTTGTCTAATCTGCTATGACGTAAAATGTAAATAACCCAAATCTTCTAAAGGAGGCAGCAAGAATAGTGAAAAGGAACACTTTGGGATGGACAGATCCTGGCTCTGGAACTCACAGAGCCAGGACACGGGACTCACCCTGCCTGATGATGATAGTTACCTCCTCAAAATTATCCTGGGAGCGGAGAAATGCCAGGGGCGTAGAGAGCCTGGGAACTGTCTAAAGAGGGCAAACAGAGTGGGAGTGCAGGAACTGATGGTGTTTGTGTGTCTCCGAGAGAGACGTTGGAGAAACGAGGTCCTGTTGATGGGGCAGTAGGAGGCATTGAGTAGTCTTAAGCTTTGCAAGCGGTGTGCATGGACTGCATGAGAAAACGATGCTTTTCTGGGGGAAGAAAAGAAGGAGTTGGGTAAGAGCTGGAGGACAGGGCAAGCAGTTGTTGGAATGTCACTTTTTGTCAAGTCTGTTGATAGACTGAACACCATCCTAGTATGTCTGGTTGGGCTTCGATGAGTTGAATTAAAAAAATTGATACTGAGCTTTAGTTGGAAAAGTCGTAGGCATGACTGGAGTATAATCTGGGAAAAAAGGGCAGTGAGGAAGGATGTATACTACATACAGAGGGACACACGTAAATCGGTAAAGAGGAGAGCTGAAGACGAGTGGGACTGAGAAGAGGTTAGCAGGATGTATGTGGAGAACATGGACTTGACTTAGTGTTTACAGAAATTTGACAGTAATCTGAATAGCATTAGAAAGGGAATGGCTACGTAAATTATGAAACAGCTCAGTACACAGGTTTGCAGACATTAAAATGACATGAACGCTAGGCAAGAAATGGGAAATAATTATAGAACGAGTAAAAAAGAGATACAGTGTTTTGTATTTATAGTGTTATATTTGCTAACTTTAAATATTCATGTAGGGTTTATATGTGCCTCTTTAAATGGGTACACATTCACATCTATAGGTTGAAAGGAGAAAGAACATGATTAAAAACCAGGGTTGAGGTCAGATAACAGGATGGAATGATTTTTGTTCTTCCTAAAATTCTTTTACTGTCTTTGTCAGGCTTTAGCAATAAAAATCTGAATATAGATTAGAGATCACACAACCTTTCAGTTAGAACGTGACTGGAGGACTGGCCCAAGCATGCTGGCCCATGTTGTTAGGTGTAAACCTGAAGCAACAGAAGCGGCGCTTGGTGTGAGCCGGCGCCTGGTCTGGTCAGCGACCTCAACCGCCTCGCTCTGCTGACGCTGCCTGAGGTTCCTCATGATCAGACGGACATTTGCATAATTTCTTAAATCTGTTCCTTTTTTACATAGGGTTCTTTTATCTTTTCACCTCCTCTGTTTGCCCGCTTTTCTGAGCTCTTAAGATATTTAAATATTTTTGTTTTACTCTTTTGCATTTATAATAGTGACAATTTTAAGTGATTAATCAGTACCCACTAAAAACCTGTTTTTAGTAGAAATGTAAAAACTGTCACTGTTGGTAAGCTGCAATGATTACAAACTCATGTATCATTTTTCTCTTTCTAGGTAAGTGACTGAGCAGGGGCATGAGGAGTTGACGTTTCAGATGACGACCATGTTGCAAAAGGTATTTGCGCTTCTATCACCACTGTAATAGGAATCCTGTGAAAAGACACAGAGGTTGGAATGTAAATAAGCACTATTTTGGCAAAAAGAGTTTTTTGGTGTGTAAACGCATTTAAAGGCATTATAGCTTTAAGAATAATTATGAGAAATGTAATATATGGTGGAACTTTTTCTGTAGTCTGGCAAATTATCGTCAGCATTATTTGGGAATGGAAAGAAAAATCAATCACCTTGTCAGCATACTTGCTGGAGGGAGGAGGGCGGTGGGGGCGGAACTGGGGCTGCCAACACCGTGGGCTGCCAGTGTTTGGGCTCGATTGTCTGTTTCATGCAAGGGTTTTTCTGTGACAAAACATCGTCTCTGAATCACTCATGAAATTGATTCCCATGAGCTTGTCAATCAGGCAGTTTGATTCTGGATAATCAGCTAGATTATATCAGAAGTGTGCAGAAGTATCCTGATTCTATTTATAGATATTAAAAAAAACACGTTTAACTAAGGGGAGGGAAGGAAGGAAATAATATTTCTGTTTAAGGAAATAACAGACCATAAAGACTCTTAGACCAGATACTGATCACACGTAGGGTTTGTAGAAATCTGATTTTTTTTTTAAAGCCATGAATCTTGTCTAGAAGAATCTTCCTTTCCTGGAACAAATCTTTAACGTACTGTAAAACCATCATGTCTGGTGATGCAGACGTGGTTGCAGTGCGAACCGTGAGAAGAGCGGTGTGGCACCGCTCACCTTGGTGACCACACCGCGACAGACGGGCGTCTGAGCTGCAGTGCATCCTGTGTTGTCGCTGAGCCCGAGGAGCCCCATGCGGATATCGAAAGAGGAGACATCGACTCCGCTTCTGCCTACAATCACAATTTAAAAGAACTTCTAGTCCTGCTTAGAAATTCCCTCGAGGGCCTTCTAAAGCTCAGGGCAGGTGCCAGTGAAGAGGGTTAGTTTGAAGAGAAGTTTGAAAAAAAGTTGGTGAAATCATTTGTCACCAAAAAGTTTATACTCTTCTAATGGCAGTCATTCGGTTAGCGTAAGTTTTCTCCACGTTGTGGCTATTCTGAATGCTGAGTGAGAATTAGTTCCTTTTGTTAATACAGATCATGAGACACACGAGTGGACGTTGCTGTTTTCAGGACAGGCACATAGCATCGGGTCCTGTTTCGTTAACACACTAGAACAGGATGTGCTTTCCGTGGGACCAGCGACAGGCCAGGTGCAGACTCCAGGGCGCCAGTGGAGAGATGAGCCTAGAAGCCCGGACGAGAGGTCTGTGACTGAGACGGGAGAGCAAAGGAGGCTGCTTCCATCCAGATGACAGTACGGCAAGGAGCACAGTCCAGCGCTTGGGGAAGAAGGGGTGAATAGGAGTTGACTGGGGACAGGTTGAGGAAGAAATAGGAGGTGAGCAGGTGAAGTCAGCCATGAAGGTGTTCTTTGAAAATGTAGTCTGTGAATGAAGGTGGAGAGAATGTGGTAGCTGACCGTGGCTTTTGGGATGACAGAGTCCGGGACATGTTTAGAGGTTGATGGGCCGTAGTACAGAAGGAGAAGGGGCTGAGGATCTGGGGCTGGGGGGTGGGGGACAACCAGGAGAGGGGTGGCCAGGGGCTGGTGGAGGGCACACCCCTTAGCCACACTAAGGCAGTGATGGGAGGTGCGTAGATGTAGACCGCGTGGCCAGGTAGTGTGTGAGGCAAGGAGACAAGTGTGAGAGCATATTGGGGGTATGGGGACAGTTTTCTTGAGGACAGTGCCAGTAGACCAAGCTGTTCTCTATGGCAGCGGATGGGTAGTGTCCGCAGACTCCCTATATGTGTCCAGGGGTCTAAGTTTCCAATCTGCTACCAACCCTCAGCCAACTGTGAAGCTCACAATAAGCCTTAGCTGGTGGAGGGGTTTATTTAAAGCCAGTAAACAATGACTTCCTTCCCTGGGGTTAAACTAGAGTCACGTTTGAGGACCTTCATCTACCTGTGGGCTTTCCCCTTAGTTTGCATGAAGATATGTTTTGTGCATTTATAAGGGAACTATGTGTACGGATGTTACTTTCTAAGGTCAGAAATCACAGATTCTGCTTTGATGGAAAGGATAAAACAGACACTGTCTACCCTATGAGGTCCTCAGTTTGGGGGTGTGTTTCCTAATGGCAGTATTTTGATGACAGTTTAAGAACACTGTTTGGCCTTGAAGAAGACATTGCTTGTTAATTCCAAACTGCTGTCCTGTTTGCCGTGACCCAGCCGGCGTGCCATCCCTGCTCAGGCGCCGAGAGCTTGGCACGTCCTTCAGGCCGTCGGGCTCCACTGAGTGTGGTAAGCAGGCCCAGGGGTGATGGCCTCTGTGTGTCGGCTCTGAACTGTGAGAAGGTTACTATGCCCATTTAACTGGAAACTCTACATTTCTCTTTCCAATTGTAATTTTTAAGAGTGTTTACTGGAGGCCAGAGAGCCCTTCAGAAGACCGAAGAGGGCTTCTGTTCAGGAACTTTCAAATGTTTATAGCTACAAAACCACTTCGAAAAATAAAATGTGGCATCCACAAAGATGAAAAGAGACTTGTCTGGTTCCAGGGCATGAGGGGGCAGGGCTGGTGCCCACCTGCTCACCCCACATGCAGGTAGGTCCCCGGAGACGCCACCGTTGGACCCACAGGACATCGTGAGACAGTCACAGTTCTAGTTACACTGAACTTCAGCAAAGTATAGAGTTCTGAAGACACATTTACTGTTTTTGAAGGCCATATTTTCTCTGTAATAAAATAGGCAGATAGTGTCTACTTTGACCCAAGGTGTTGCTCATTATGTCACTGATTTCAGTGATAATGGACACTGATTTTGGCCCGAGAAGCTCCACACACACTGTTGCTCAGTGTGTTGCATGCCTGGGGCCTGAGAAGCTAGGTGCTCGGTGCAGTTAATTCTGCTGGTCAGGAGGCCACGCCCATAAGTGGGGGACCTTCTCCTTGTTCTTGGAGGAGGGAGAGCAGGAGGACTTGATCTCGATCAGCTGTGGAAGGATGTGGCACAGGTTAGCAAGACATGGCTCTTCCTTCAGGTGTGACTTTGTTCAGGGCTTGTGGGATCCATAGACATGGAGTGGAATGTCTTCAAGAAAATAACAGCACCTTCCGAAAACAGAGTGTGGCTAACTAAGGGAGACACAGGGATAGCACCCAGGAAGGCTGGTCTGGGGTTGTAGAACTTGCTGAGAGACTTATGAAGTCAAACCAGCAGGGGGCAGTGTTGAATGCGTATGAGCCCCATGCAACACCAACAGTGAGCCTGTTACTTGGAAGAGATGATATTGGTATAATGACTTGCTTCTGCTTCTGATGAGATGGAGGCTCAGAGAGGTTAAGTAGCTTGTTCAACTCACACAATAAATTCCCAGCAAACGTGGTGGAGCTCAAGTTTAGGCCCAGATCATTTCATTTTATGGCCATGGCGGCCCAGGGATGGCAGACCCAACAGCCCACTGGCAACGTTCAGAACTCGTGAGTCTCCAGAAGAGGAAGGGTCCTCCTGGCTGGAGAGGCCACCCGAGAAGCCCATGCCTCTGCTCACGGAGAACGCGGTGGCCTGCGGACCGGCAGCTTCCCATTTGCCTCCACATTACCCTCCTCGACACTCTGGTGACTAGAGGACATCTCTGCAGGGTGCAGCCCATGTGGCCTGTGCCGCCAGGAGCTTCTCACTTCGAGGTTGAGGGTAGGGAGTGGGCGCTGGCTTCCTGAGGACACCCTGGGTGGCCCATTGATGGGAGACCTTGGTCCTTTCATCCTTGGATTCGCTTCCTGGGATGGAGGAGGAGCCGAATTCTGGGTTTGGTCCTGATGTCCTGTGCTAAGGTGCAGAGCTCAGAAGGCACATGGAGTTCTCTGTCTCCTGGGATGAGAAGTGTTGCTCTGGTAATGGAGGAAGCCTGGAGAGGAATTAAAAGGGTTAGCTAGGACCTCATGCCAGCCAGATATACACTCACAGTCTTGAGTTTCTTCAAGGCTTGTCTAAATATGTGGGGCCCTGCCCTAGCTGGTGTAGCTCAGTGGATTGAGCGCAGCCTAGAAATCAAAGGGTCCTGGTTTGATTCCCAGTCAGGGCACATGCCTGGGTTGCAGGCCAGGTCCCCAGTGAGGGCCATGTGAGAGGCAACCATACATTGCTGTTTCTCTCCCTCTCTTTCTCCCTCCCTTCCCTTCTCTCTAAAAATAAATAAATAAAATCTTAAAAAAACCCCACAGATAAATATGTGGGACCCCGGAGAAAATAGCTAAGACTAGACTTTTCAGATATTAGGAGCCAGAATACCCTGCACTGATGTGATTGTTGATCACATGTGCATTTTCATTTGGATGTGATGTCAACAATTTTTATATTTCTGTGTGCCAGTTTCTTATCTTTCTGTATATGTCAAATGTAATGTTTGAGATATTCCTACAGTGATGGAATTTTGACCCTTGATTCTGACCAATAATTACAACCTTATTTGATTAAATATACATAACTCAAACTCTCAAGCTCTGTGTTTTCTAGAATATGTTTTCCTGAAGACCATATATAATTGGGAGTAATGATAGAAAATGCTAGAATTAGATTTGTTCATCTTAATCCATTTGTGTTGCCAACCATCAAATCAAAATTGGAGCTTTCCAGTCTCTGTCTCAGCTAAATTTAATAGATGTATTGTCCGTATAAAACTATGATTGTGTTTTATATACAGTTCTTGTGAGTGCAGAACACAATCTTCTTTTGTTCCATCTTATTTCCTGTTTTGTTTTAAGTTGCTGCTTCCAATTGGTATAAAAACCCTTTTCTCCCCTCACTATAGAAAAGGGGAAAATGAACTCTCAATAAACCAAAGTGCTATTAATTTTTCTGCAAGAAGAGAACAGAATGTGGGGGAAGTGGGTGCTCTTCTGCGGGTATTCCTGAACCTTCTGCAGAGGCCATGTGGAAGGACCAGTATCCGACAGAGTGAACAGACTCAATGAGCTGATTACTTACTTTTTCCAAAGAAATCATGCCTCCCTCCCCCACATTCCTCCACTTAATTTGAATGAATTCCTTGCAATGCTAGCGATTCTTTACTAGCTACTGTATTGGGCACATAATTAACCAGGTGCAACACTAGAATTTGTGTTAATAACCGTTACCAACCACATTCTTCAGTGAGTGTGTTCTTCTCGGGCAAGTTCCACACACATGCGGGAGTGACCTGGGTCCCGTGTCTAAGCCACATGCTTGGAGGTGAAGCAGTGAAGACTGTAGGAGGGCACCCTGGTCAGGAGGCTGAAGCTGGAAATACTGTCCCTCCCAGCAGAGCCCGAGCCCTTCCAGCACCTACCGGCCCTTGGCCTTGTGCCCGCCTCAGCTGGGGCTAAGCAGTGGTGCAGAGAAAACATGGTAAAATGCTTACAGTGTTAGAAGTGCTCTGAGCTCCTCAGAAGACGTAAGTTGGAAATCTTGTAGGAAGAGTCAGCACAGAAAAGCTTTCTTTAGCATCGGGGTGTGGGGGCTCTGCAGTGGGTACGGCAGGAGGGTCCCACGTATTCACTGAGGAACTCAAAGGGGACAGAGGTGGGTTTCCTTGCACAGCTCAGCCTAGCGTCTACAGAGGGTTTCCTGGCCACCACAGGGAGAGCGGAGCTTTGTAGAAGGATGACGAGGAACTTCCAACAACCCAGCCTAGTTTTTTGGCAAAAATCCAGTGCACTGGGAATTCTCCAGCAAAATGGGTTGAACCTGGCCCAGCTGCAAATGTGCATATTCCTGCTCAATCAGGCTAACACAAACTCCAGAGGAATCACCTCCTGTCTTTTTTACCTGAGAAAGAGGATCGTATTTAGAAGACAATTAACTGCTAGGAGCAACATTTGAAAAACGTTTTGAAAAAATTTGAGAAGTAAATGTTGAAAGAAAAACCTGTATTTAGCATTTTTCAGAAAAGCCTTTAATACCTATTTGTACTCCCCAAATAATTGATCAAAATTAACAGAAGCCCAAGCCGCATGGTTTGTAATTTGAAGCCTTGTTTATAATTTGCCATTTGCCTTTTAAGTAAAAAAAATCCATGTCAGTATTTTTTGTTTTTCTTGCTACTATTTGCCATAGTTTCACTGTTATGAAACTGAGTAATGCCATCGGTTTTTAAAGGACTGTCCATATGAGACAAACCCTGTCTGACATCACAGGAAAACGAGCTACACAGGAGCACACATCAGGTTGTCACCAGAGAATATTTTCTGGAAGATGTTGGCATGTAGGAAACGTTCTGTGTGGGCCAATATTGCCTAGCCCAGTCTGTGTGTTCTATTTGTTTGTGGGAATGTATGCGAACTGGTGATGGTGTGGTCTCTTAGAACAAATTATTACAGCAATGTCACGTAATTTGGCCAAGTGTTTTAAGTTCAGAAGTACCTAGTTTTAAGTCTTCTATCAAAATTTAAATCATACAAAACAGTAGATAACTGACTTATTTTGAAATGTAAATCTTTGATTTTCACATTTTTGTAAAAATTTTCAGTTACAGTTGGGGCATTACAAAATATTCAGTGGCATAAAATGCACAAATTAAAAGAGAACATCCACTTTTTATAAATAATTTTCCAGTACACCTCATAATGTTGTGTTAGGTTCAGGGGTACAACGTCGTGATTAGACATTTATATAAACTACAAGGCGGTCCCCCAGTCACCACACAGTTATTACATAAGATCGACTGTGCTCCCTGTGCTGTACTTCACAGCCCGTGACCCTCCTGTAACTACCGATTTGCTCTTCTTAATCCCTTCACCTTTTTCAAGAGCCCCTAAGTCCCCCTTCCCTCTGGCAACCCCCAGTCTGCCCTCTGTATCTATGAGTCTGTTTTGATTTTTTTGTTCATTTATTTTGCTCTTTAGATTCCACGTATAAGTGAGAGCATATGGTCTTTTTCTTTTTCTGTCTGACTTACTTCACTTGGCACAGCACCTTCAAGGTCAATCCGTGCTGTTGCAAATGGCAGGATCTCCTTTTTTATGGCCGAGTAGAATTCCGTTGTGTAAATGTACCACACGGCCTTTTAATCCACCTGTCTATTGATGGGCACTTGGGCCGCTTCCGTATCTGGCGATTGTAAATAATGCTTCAGTGAACACAGGGATGTATATATCTTTTCTAATTAGTGTTCTAGATTTCTTTGGATAAATACCCAGAAGTGGAGTTGGTGGGTCAAAAGGCAGTTCCATTTTTGATTTTTTGAGGTATTTCTATACTGTTTTCCACAGTGACTGCAGCAGTCTGCATTCCCACCAGCAGTGCATGAGGGTTCCCTTTTCTCCACATCCTCGCCAGCACTTGTTTGTGGATTTATTGATGATGGCCATTCTGACAGGTGTGAAGTCATATCTCATTGTGGTTTTAATTTGCTTTACTTTAATGATTAGTGATGTTGAACATCTTTTCAGACGTCTGTTGGCCATCTGTCTGTCTTCTTTGGAGAACTGTCTGTTCAGGTCCTTATTCATTTTTTATTGGATTGTTTGTGTTTTGTTGTTAAGTTGTATGAGTGGACCCAAATAGTGGCCAGAGGCTCTTACGTAGGCCCAAGGGCAGAAGGGGAAGTGATGACTTTGGCTGTTGGTGGCATCCACGGAGGGTCCCCAGGCACCGTGGGCACGAAGTGGACTTCCTGGCCATCAGGGTCGGGAGAAGCTGTTGGGGCCTTGCTTCCCTTGCTGCTCCCAGCACTGTCAACACTGTCCTTGGACTCTTTGTGTCCAGCGCTGCTCAGACTGCCCTGGTCAGGGCATTCCTCTGGTGAGCAGCAGACCTGGGAGTAGACAGGTGTCACTTCCTGGCCCGGCTCTGACGGGAAGTGTCTGGATCTGGCTGGAGAAGGGCTGACTCAGGTGAGCTGAGGGCTGGGGGCCTGGGGCTGGGGAGCCCTGGGCTAGGAGCAGGGCAGGAAGCCCACGGTGTTTGCATGAATGCTTCAGGTTATGGAGGGGACTTCCTGTTACAAAGGCAGGGTAGGTTGTGGCAGGAATAAAATGTGACAATGTTGACTGGAAAAAAATCCCGATCATGGGGAGCACCTGGTAGAGCAGGAAAGTGGCGTCCTTGGATATTTACGGGGTGACAGGTGATGGAGTCGCCTGCCCAGACTTGCGGCTGTGGTATCCCGGGGTGTGGCTGCGACATGAAGGCGCCTGGGTGGCTGTGACAGCCAATGCATTTGTTGTCCAAGTTGAGTATTCTGTTTTCTGTTTGAAGAACAAGGAATGACATTCAAAAATCTTGGCTTTGTTGAGCAAAATTGAGGGAATTAAAAAATTTGATCAAGACTCCTCAATTGTGAAGGGGATATTTTTTGCTTAATTACTTAGTAATGGTTACTTGAAAGGTAAGTGCATCATTTTAATCCACTTGGGCCTTTTTACTTGAGTGTGACTTACTATCACTACTCAGGGCATGCCACCAAGTGCCACCCAGTGCTGTGACGTGCCACCTCACTCCAAGCCCATGTGCAGGATTTATAGTTCTGTTTGTTACTTTATGTCATTAGTAAGTGGAAACAATTGATAAAAGGCTGTTTAATTGATAATAAGGCCATCCTCTCTAACACAGGTGAGAGACACTTCCCTAGAAATAGGAGACTATTTAATGACTAGCATCAATTGCTTGATTATTTAAAAAAATATTATACATAAGGCACCCTGCTTAGTGATATAATTTAAGACACTGTTTTTCCTAGTAACTACAAACCAGTAGACCTGGCAGACCCATCACTAACACCGCTCTCTGGAGCACGAGGGTGGGGCCGAGAGTCCCAGGTTTCTGACCGTGGCCTGGTCTTGCCAGTGACCAGCCTGGAGCCACCACTGCTGTAGCCCTGGAAATTCCAAGGGATCCAGGAGCACCCGTGTCGGGAAACTGGTTGCTTATTTTCTTCCATCTTCAACATTAAAATGGCTACACAAAAATTCACCAATTTTGCTAAGTTTTTTAAAAAATGCACACTGAAAACCAAGGGGGAAGGTGGAAGCAAGGGAGGCAGGTGGGTTTGGATGGGGTGGTGGGGAGGGGAGGGGAGAAAGTGCAGACAACTGTAATTGAACAACAATAAAGTAATTTAAAAATTAAAAAAAATGCACATTGATATGACAACTGTTTCTAACAAAATTAAAGACAACTAAGCATTACTAGTGCCATTGTTCAGAAAAAACGAGCAAACTTATTGGCCAACCCAATAGAAAGATAATTTCTCATTATCCCACGGCACTGAAATGCATATTGAATAATGTGGTTGTGCTTGGGGACACTGGCGATAGTACAAAAGCTGTTCAGCCTATTATGATGGGCTCACGGCATGTGAGGGGCTCCTTTTGAGCCAAGATTTCATGAAGAGCTTACTGGGGTTTCAGAAAGAAAGTCCTGCAGTTTGGTGCTGACTTAATGCATAAGTCAATTCGGACAGTTCAATATCAATGTTGCCTTTCACTTTCATTTGGTGGAAGCCTGAAAAACAGCATAATTGCAAATGACCTCTGAGACCCATGGTCACTGCCGTCAGCCTGGGGAAGCCCAGACCCAGTGGCAGCGGGAGCTGAGTTCCTATTTTAGGTGGTCATCCCTTTTTCTAGTATTTTAAAGGATAGAAAAAAATTATTACATAATCCTAAGATGATCTTGCTAACTACAAAGAAAATAATACTTGAATTTATTGTTAGGCCAGATTTAAAAGTCACAAGATACGTGCTTCCAAAACAGAGGTGTAGTTTCATTAATCAATATACTTCAGTGGTTGCATTCTGCTATTTTTGCGTTGTTGTATTTTGTCATTTAATAGCACTAGAGTTGTGTCCTGGCTGGTGTGGCTCAGTGGATTGAACGTTGTCCTGTGAACCAAAGGGTCGCAGGTTCCATTCTCAGTCAGGGCACATGCCTGGGTGCCCAGTCGGAGGCGCTCGAGAGGCAATCACCCATCGATGTCTCTCTCCTTTTCTTTCTCTCTTCCTTCCCCTCTCTAAAAATAAATAAAATCTTTAAAAAATAACACTAGTGTTGAAGCCAATGCCAATTAACACATACTACTAACTATATATATCAGAGAAATGAACTTTCTTTATGTTAAATATGTTAAATATTAAATGCTGTACAAATTAACATGCCAGCATGTTAAATAAATGCTGTAAGGCACAGGTGGCAAACACAAGGCCCATGGGCCAAAGCCAGCCCTTCACCTTGTTTTGTCCAGCTTGGTACCTTGTTTCTACCTGGCGGCAGCGCCAAGCTCTTTGCCCCTACTTAAGGAGTAGTTACATTTATACAGTCCTAAAATTACGTTTGGCCCTTTGAAGGCAACCTTGAGGCTGATGTGGCTCCCAGTGAAAATGAGTTTGACACCTGTGCTGTAAGGAATGACATTGAGAAGTCATCTAAAATGTCTCTAATGTTGCTTCATTGCCTTTTCAAATAAAATAGGTAAACAGTTGCACCAACTGAAATGTTAGACTCTAGTGTGGAATTCCTCTGGGAACGAGGCTCGTTGTTCAGCTAATTGTTGCTATTTTGTTTTAAACGAGCATCTAGCTAATAGAATCCCAACAAAAGCAAACTCAACTAATACATGAAGTTGGGGGAAAATAACATGAACTAGATATTTCTGAAAAGAAAAAAACAAAGCTGCTTTTCCAATGTGAATTAGGTATCAGGCAAAAAAGTTTGTGACTGCTCTAAAATTAGAATGTCCATTTTCAGTACCCCAAAGGGCCAAGTGCTAAAATTTGAACAAAATGAGATCCAAAAATATGAACTCTAAGCAATCTCATGAGTAAGGTTGTAAAAACATCGGTCACTCTGGCTATTGCTGAGCTTAGATATTGGAGAGGGAAGAAGAATTTGGAAAGCAATATAATGAAACACCCAAATTCTTAGAATTTGTTTCAGACCAAAAAGAAATGATCTGTGAAATTCAGCACTGATTTAAAAACAATGATCTTCCAGTTGTGAAATTCTTTAGTCACACCTCTGTTTTTTTTTTTTTTTTTTTTAGATTTTATTTATTTATTTTTAGAGAGTGGAGAAGGAAGGGAGAAAGAGCAATGTATGGTTGTCTCTCACATGGGGACCTGGCCTGCAACCCAGGCATGTGCTCCAACTGGGAATCGAACCGAGACTGCCTGGTTCCCAGCCCGCGCTCAATCCACTGAGCTGCACTAGCCGGGCACCTCTGTTTTAATGACCCCAAGATATTTCTGTAAGGCTTGGTGTAAAGGAAGATACGTAAAAATGACTTTGAAGCTAATGAAACAGGTGACTGCACACTGACATTTTAACACTAAGGGGTTTTTAGGTTTTTTGAAACATCTCCAGAAAATGTGAGTCGCTTGCCCACGGGTGGCCCTTCCTCTCAGACAGCGAGTGCGCATTCTCCTGTGGCCGGGAAGCAGCTCTGGAAGGAAGCTGACTCGCTGTTATTACAGTGGTCCCTAATGGAAAACAATCGAGATAGTTAATATTAAGGAAACTGTTAAGTAAATTTGGTACATCCATGAAATGGAATATTATGCAGCCATTTAAAAGTAGTTTTTAAAAAGAAATTTTAATGACATGACAAATGTCTATTTATTAATTTAAAAGTTTAGGGTAAAAGTGTATCCAATATACTCTCAACCACATTATCCATATGTATAAGAAATTCATGTCAATGTGGTTTTATCCAGATACTTATCTTTTTCCCTTTAATTACAAATTTTTCTCACAGTGAATCTTTATTATCTTTTATAATTTGAAACGACATTTTTTAAAGCTTACTGATTCCAAATGTTACTGCAAATGACAGTGGTGAAAATAATCATTAGCCTGTAAAGTTCATAAGCATTTCCTGATTTTCTAATATCCTGATTAGTTCATTTGGATTAAAAAAATCGAAAAAGAAATTGCTATGTCCATTTTTGGAAATGCCAGAAAAGAATTTGCCAAAGCGTAGAGTCATCCATGACAACGGATGTTTATTGATTTTAAAAATAACAATTATAATTGCATTTTAAAATAGTTAAGGGTAATAGAGAAATGCTACAGCAGACTTCAGACCACAACAGTTGCTGTTTTTTGAAACGAGCTTTGAAGTGATTGCAGTGGACAGGAAGGGCCTTTCATTCTCCCGAGCTGGTACAATCAGGACATGTTTCAAGTGGGAAAATAAGACGTTCTCATGTCCTCAGAGCTTGTGATAGAAAACACAATGGCACCATGAGGTACTTACCCCAGGCAGCGGTGGCTCTCACGTGGCAGGCTCTGCGCCGTGCAGCCACCATACGCCCAGAACACGCGCACGAGGATGTTATTTGCATGATCACAGTTCTTGCTGCAGCTTGGGCGTTGTGAGGTCTGACTAGCCTGATTTCCTCTGCGAAGTGTTGTATTCATCACTGTCATGCTCTGGAAGGAACCCGTTCCGTGGTCCTCACGTGCCGGGGTGTCCCGTGTCACCTGCCAGCACTGGGCAGCTCAGGTGTGGGTGTGGTTCAGAGGCGGGGAGGATGAGCTCTGCCTCCTACTGCTGTGGGCCTGGGGTGGGGAGAGGGGTGGGAGGCTACCAGTCTGTCTGTAAATAAGGATAAAGATAATGTCTGCCTCACAGTGCCAAATTTAAAATAATAAATGAATTAATCGTTTAAAGCTCTTGAACAATGCATGATACATAGTAAGCACTAATTTAAAAATGTTAAATACTACTTATTCCAAAAATCATGTATTTTTTTCTTAGCAATATCTTGTTAGGACCACAGAGCTACATGTCCAAAATAGCACCTTCATAGACCTTGATCTTATAGGACCCCCTTAGGTGATTAAGGTGATGGGAGCAAAATCCTGCCACCCTGATGCTGCTTTGGGGGCTATTGGTTTTAATCTGTTTATTAAGAAACAAAAGACTCAGAGAGAACATTTGACCCTCCATTCTCTCCTGCCCAAGAGATTCAGAGGGAGATACCTGCTTCAGGAAGGAGACCCCAGGATTCAGACTCAGCCTAGTTTGAATATTGTGTGGTCAACAGGGGGCACAGGCCGGGCCTGCTGGAGGGGGACGCCCTGAGTTCCTGGGTCACCTGGGGGCTCTTCCTCTGTCACTCCTGAAATCCAATACCCTTTCCCGCCTGTTTCTTCTTTGTCCAAAATGCCTTATACACCCAGTGTTCCCTCTCTGTCTGTGGCAATTTTAGTGGGTTTATCATGTCTGTGTACATTCCCCATGCACCTGTATTAAACTTTGATTTTCTCCTGATAACCTGTGTGGAGGAAAGGCATTAATATTGTGAGCTCCCATGAGGGATAAATGACTTGTTTTCCTACTGAGAAACCTCAGGTGCGCAGATGAGTGTCTCTGCTCACCTGCAGGTGGACAACAGGTGAGCCAGGGTGGGGCCTGCGGACCCATCTGTGCGCCCCATCCGACCTCACGTCCTGTTGGCCCCCTTCTTTCTGTGAGTTCTTCTGTCCCTTTCTGTCCCACACCACTTCCTTTCAGGGCCCCTACCCTGCATGTGGGGACCACAGGGACTTGCACAGTCTCTCCAGGTTACAAGGGGCATCCAGCAAACTCAGCCTCTCCCCGTGTCTCAGCTGTTTGTATAGTTTTTGTTTTCTGCAAAATGGCATATTTTGAGCTATGTTTTAGTCACGGAAAAAGGGAGTTAAAAACAAAACCAAAGCCCGGCTGGTGTAGCTCAGTGGATTGAGTGCGAGCTGGGAACCGCAGGGTCCCGGTTCGATTCCCAGTCGGGGCACATGCCTGGGTTGCGGGCCAGGTCCCCAATGAGGGCCATGTGAGAGGCAACCATACATTGCTCTTTCTCCCTCCCTTCTCCTCTCTCTGAAAATAAATAAATTTAAAAAACAAACAAACAAACAAACAAAAAAACAAAACCAAAGGCAAGCAAGGAATACGTTTTCATGGAAACGGGCCCTTTTTATTTTGGTCAAGGAGACAGCGCCCCCTGGTGGAAGTTTTCTAGATGGCTGCACGAAGAAAGGAAAATGAGAGGCGAGGGTGGAAAAGCTGAAATGGACAGAAAACAAAGAACGGGAAGAGGTAACGTTAACCCTTCACCTTAGGGACATTTCACCGAACGAGACCCAGTAGATTTTCTGTCCTGTTCCCTGCTGTAGCCCTTAAACCCAGAACAGTGCCTGCCACATGGTAGGAACTCAGGAAATATTTATTAAATGAACTAATTATTATCTAGACTTATTTTTAAAGTTGACTTTTTTCCCCACATTTTATTTATTTATTTTTAGAGAGAGGGGAAGGGAGGGAGAAACAGAGGGAGAGAAACAGATTGGCTGCCTCTTGTATAGGCTGCAACTGGGGACTGGCCTGCAACCCAGGCAGGTGCCCTGACCTGGAGTCCTGGCAACCTTTCAGTTTGCGGGAGGACACCCAACCCACTGAGCCACACCTGTCAGGGCAAAAGTTGACTTATTTTTAAATTAAGATATTACAACATTTATATTTCTTTTGCTGAAGAATTTTCTGTAGCTCATATAGGAAAGGTTTTATTTTTTTCTTTATAATTTGTGTCCTAGCTCCTATTGTAAGGTTACTTAGCTGCTATTTGGTGGAAATTAAAAAAAAAAAAGTTTTCTAAAACTAAAATAAGGCTTGTGGAGATATTTTCATGGCTAGTTTGTTAAATTTTCTTGTAAATAGCAAGCTAGTGGGCATATTGACCAGTCAAATTCAGAAGAGATTGAATTTTAAAAATCAACAGGGAATAAATAGCCCATTCTTTAAACTTTAAAATTTATTTTAAAATTATGTATTTATTAAAATGACTTAAAATTCAAGAAGTACAGAAAAGGCATAGCATGAGAATTCTCCCGCCCTCTCTCTGTCCTGCAGCCTCCCAAGCCCCACGCTGCCAATGTCTCCGCTCCTCCACCCCACATCCTTCCCAGACTTCGTACACATCAGCAAGCAAATAAGCCATTCTGTAAAACTGCACCTGTTATTATAAGGAACAGTGTTTGATGCAGAACCTAGAGTTGTCTCAACTTTTATAATACACTCTTTTTTTTTTTTTT
>PVJI01017189.1:0-36292 GCA_004026765.1 Micronycteris hirsuta | reverse complement strand
GTCAACCCCGGGTTCCGGCAGGTCCGATCTACCCCACGACAGGCTAGAATCTGGCACCCTGCTTGCCAGAGGATGTCTTCCTATTAGTTAAATAGAATAAATTATAAGTTGATAAGATTCCCTTAAAGACAGTAAGTAAGATAATAATTATCTGGCTGATGAGTGTTGTTACCCGACCCAAAGTAGGGGTCCTAGTGATGATTTGGCGATGCGGCGATTTTGGAGTTTCCTTTTCCTTCAGCAGGGAGACCGGAGATAGGCTGCCAGTGGCTTCCTGGGGCAGGCAGGGGGTCTTGTGTATTCTGTGGAAAAAACATAGAGACACCTCCTTCCCCCAAATCAAACCTATACCTGGCCTCTTTCACTGTAAAGTTTAAGTTTAGATTAAAAAATTATAAATTCTGAATTTCCACAGTTTATTTAGAAAACACCTACAAGTTATGGCTTTCACAGCAGGTTTAACAGATTAAACATGAAGTGTTTTAGTTTTTTCTGTTTCAAGTATTAAAGAAAAATGAAGCTATTAAACATGAATATTTGCTTAAAAGTGATAATGCACATTTGCTTAAAAATATATTTTGGAGAGATATCAATCTTGATGTTTAAAACCTTTTCAGTATTTTTATAATGTGGGGCCTCTTTTTATTCTATGAGGCAAAAAATTTTTTACTGTTATTTTTGATATGGTTGTTTAAGAATTTTTGATGGAAGATAAAAAGCAAACTTTTGACAATTAGCATTTTTGCTGACCTTCTAGTGAGGGGGGGTTGTGGAAGAACCAGCCGGCCCCCGTAGTCTGTGTGAATTGTTTCTGGGATTTTACAAATCCCTCTGGTGAGACACCTACTTGCCAAGAGCCCCTCGTGACCTTTATTAGACAATTTCTTTTATGGGGAGGTAGCCAGTCTTCCTAATAACTGAGTTAAAAATTGGTGTTATGTTTTCCACAAAAAATGGCTGACTTTTCTGGAAGACTGTACACCTATATTTCATTTTTATAATAAAATGGTCACAGCTTTGGCACAAGGAGGAATTAGACTGAAAATAGACACATTCCTTTTGAGCTTTCTAATTATTTGAGAAGACTAATTGTAAATGACTTTGGAGTAGACTGTGGGAACAGATTATAAGCAATACAGAATAATATTAGATTTTATTTCTTTTGTTAGAGGTTTAGTGAAAATGCCTTGAAACAAAAATAAAACTTAAACTAGCATTTTTAAACTCAGTTTTATAAAGAAACATCAGTTTATTATAAACATCTGTTAAACTGGGTATTCAGGGAGGTATTATTCAAATTTTTACCTATAGCCTAGAATTTTTTATTAAGAGACAATCCTGAGTGGTAGATGAAATGTCCAGGCAAACCTTTTCTTTCTAACTTGGACACCTGCTAAGCCTTTTCCTTTCTAATTTCATTTCATAACAGTACATACAATGTACAGTCTTGCCTTCAATCCTATCTTCCCTACCTGGCAAATATGCCAACCTCTGTCCAGCTTTCTTTTCTTCACTTCCTCCTACCCTCTTTCCCTACAGTCCTAAACTTTCTTATCTTTCTATACTTTCTTAAATCTTTCTTCACTGACTATCCACAATCTATCTGAGTATTATTACAACATATATTTTGCTATAAGGTATTAATATAATTTTTATAATTATGCAGTATTAAAATAGCACTCTTGTTTATTAATGCAGGTTTTACCCATCTGCCATATGCCTTCTTCAATATTTTATTTCTTAATTTTAATGATAAACTCAGAAGTTACCCAGAAACATGACTGCAAACTCCAAACACACACAAACCTGCACTCAACCAATGTGAGTCCTTCAAAACCAAGGCAGCAGTACCAAAATGTATTTGTAAATTATATTATAAATGGTAGCTTTGGAATGTTATTTCTTGCTACCTGATGTCATTGTAATTTTTACCTAACATATTTTTAATTAAATGGAGAAAATTCTTATATTAGGAAAATATTTAGCATTTTTAAAATTCTGAATTAGGATAAAATATTGTTTTAATAATCCAAAAGAATTACAATTTTTAAAACTTTATCAAGATTATTAAGCACTTAAAAATGAACAGTAACATCTATTTTTCAAATTACCTAAGGATACAATTTTCTTTGGGGTTAAATGCAGAGATTAGGGTGAATTTTGAGAGATGGGGGAAGCCTGATTGGTTTTACAACTCCTAGCTGACTCCTTTTGCGAAGGTGGGCTGGTAAAACCCGGAAGCCGGCCGTTGCCATGGAGAGAAGCGGATGCTGGGCCTCTCCGTTGCACTTTGGTGGCGCGTCTTTATGACGTCATCAGACATGGCTTCCGGACCTGTAGTTTTTGCCTGCAGCGGCCATCTCAATTGTAGGCCAGGGGTGGCCCAGCACGTGCTAGGTTAATGTGCCCCGCCCCCACTGCTGGAGTATCTAGGTAACTCTAATGGCGGCTCCAGCACCGAGGTGCCTACAGCGCTGTAGTGATGCCCTCTCAGGCGTCGCCGCTGTGCCGCTGGCCCGGGCGCCTTTCGCCAAGGCCGCCTGCAGGCCGGGCTGTGAGAGCGCAACCCGCGACGGGTGCCGGGAGCCTGGTGGGGGGAGGCTGGGGGAGGGGCTGGCTTTTGGGCCCAGGCTGGGCGGAACCTCCTGGTGCACCCTGGCTGGACAGCCGGGCCCCAGCAAAGCATGGAGTGAGATTTTTTCTGCTATTGTTTGATTCAAATGGGAAGTGCTGGCGGATTCCTTCCTTGCACTGGGTGGAGCAGCAGTGATTTTAAGCTTTTCTGCCTGAGCCAGGATCTTTACTGGGTTAGCTACAGCGTACTATGGATGAAACTTTTAACGGAGTCAGGGGGAGGGAACTCTGAGCCACAGTTCCCCTTCCTTGCCAGTCACTTTCTCTCCCTGATTCGCAGCAGGTCAAAACAGCTTGTTTCCAAATTTTTCTGCCCGGTATTTTTCTCCTCTGCCCATGGCTTTTTCTTTGTTTGCTATTTTTTTTGTTGTTGTTGTCACCCACCCTGCGCGCTGCGGATGGGGGATGCGCGAACCGGGGATGGGAGCGGGGTCTTGGGGCGCACTGCTTTCGGGCAGCCCCCGTGGTCTACCAGACCCCGCGGTGCAGCGCACGTGCACCACATGCACCCCAAATTCTCTTGCCGTTGCCCCTGGGAGCCCAGTCCTCTCCCCTGCCCGGCACCTAACGCGGCCTGGGCGACGGGGAGGGATTCCACCCTCGCTCCCGTCGGGCCAGCTGGCAGGACCGAGTTGGGTGCTCAGGGCTTTTGTTAACAAAGGGGCTAGTCGCAGCACATGGACTTTTGCTGATAAGTGGGAGACTAGCAGGGTTAGAAGTTCCTAGTCTCTTATGAATTAAACTTTATATAACCAGCGATACAGAATCCGCTCCTTCGGATTTGTATGGAAGCGTTCTTTAAATTATCGTGGCCTAAACGTTTTTCGTACCGGTTCTTACCCCTATCCCACTCCAGACGACTCTCTTTTGGCCGTCGGGTTCCTATTCACGGGAACTATTGCCGGCAACCTCCACCCTGAAGTGAGGGGCACGGTCCTTTTGGCAATGCCTGTTTGGCCCCATGTATGGGCGCCATTTTGTCACAGATTCCGACCCGCAAAATCCGTGGGGGGACCGCCCCAATCGTGTGAATCAATCTTACCCAGAGACACGCTTGGAGATGAGAATCCGGCAGCCACGAGTCTCTTCCTCCATCTCCATCTCGGGAAAAAGACCTCATGGGTTGCTTAGCCAGGGGCTTTTATTAGAGGCATTAAGACATATTTACATTGGATTGATTATTCATGGGATTAAGCAGAACAGGGGTAGGATTACTCACAGCAGCGCATCAGGATGTAAATTCAGGTCCCGTGGCAGACAGGACCAGGTTAAAGTAACATGCAGGGGTCAGCAAGCCAGAACTTTTTAAGATACATCTTTGCCAAATTCCTATTAGAGAGTTCCCATTCCACAGACATGATCCACACTTGCTTACACGGGAATCACACGGAGCTGTGCTCAAAACGTGTAAATTCTCAGGACTGCGTGTTTACACATGTGTGGAAATCACTGCCACAAAACAGCTTTATTCTACCCACATATCAAATCGATATTTTGGCTGGTGTAAAGGAGTTATCTGGTACCAGACTGTCATTCACTTGTAGGTTGGTGTGGCAGTGATTTCAACACGCATGTTCTGGAATTTACACGTTTTGAGCACAGCTCCGTGTGATTCCCGTGTGAGCAAGTGTGGATCATGTCTGTGGAATGGGAATTCTCTAATAGGAATTTGGCAAAGATGTATCTTAAAAAATTCTGGCTTGCTGTGCCCTGCATATTACATTAACCTGGTCCTGTCTGCCACCGGACCTGAATTTACATCCTGATGCCCTGCTAATGAGTAATCTTACCCCTGTTCTGCTTAATCCCATGAATAATCAATCCAATGTAAATGTGTGCTAATGCCCCTAATAAAAACTCCGGCTGGGCAAGCCATGGGGCTTTTCCTGATATGGGAGGAATCAGCCACGTAGCCCCGGTCTCTCTTTCCCTGCGTGTCTCGGTATGAGATTCATACACGCATTGGGTAGCAGTCACCCACGGGCATCGGCAGGTACGATTACCCCCGTGACAGGTTGGTTTTCTTTGTTTCTGGAATCCTTAAAGTTTGCTTTTGGACTCTCATAATTCTGACATTTGTGGATCCTGAGGAAGAACATACCTACTAATAAGGGCTCCTTGTGGCTAACTGGCTGAAAAACAAAACTTAACAACTTATTCTACGCAGGGACCTCTCATACCAACAGCACATCAGAGAGAAGCCTGCTCTGAACTGCCTGACTGCATTGTGTTTCTGCCATGTGAGCCAGAACTTATAGAGTAGTTACTGGAATCCTATATCAACCAATAGGACTGAGACTTTCCCCTTCTAATTGGAGCTGCACAGCTATAGTGCCATCACCATCTTCATCAACCAATCAGGAAAGTGCCTTTTGGATAAATCTAATTTTAAAGATTTGGAGTCCTCATTCACATGAGGATGGACCAATTAGGAACCAGGGGTGGGAACTTCTATTAGCTCCCCTCTGGTTCTCAGAGCACTTCCATTTCCACTGAAGAATGCATTTACATGGCTGGTTCTAAAACACGGTATGTCTCACAGGAGCAGACCAGAGCAGGTGGAACTGATCAGAGCTGTCTAACCTCAGACAGAGCATTGCCTCAGGGATGCCTCACAGTGATGCTGCTTATAGTGAACTGTAACAAAATTGATCTGTTCCAAAGCCATGCTGTTTACAGCTGTTCTCACAGCCGTGATGCATCACAGTTGAGCTGTTTTCGATGAATAAGGTTTCCTTCTTCACCACACTCCAAATTGGGGGTTCTTATTGGTGTTGGATTGGTACCAGGGTGCATGCAGGTGTAACTTGTTTTTATTCACTGGGCTAGACTCTTGATGGATTCTTGCCATATAACGATTCAGGATCTATTTCAACTTTGGGGAGTTAAAAAAAATTATTCCCTCTTTTTAATTTTCTTCTCCTTCTGATAATTTGATGTTGAACTTTCTGGCTTGCTGCTCAATATTCTTTGTATTTCCTCTCACATTTTTTATTTTCTATGCCATACAAGTCTATATTTTGAGAGATTTTCTTCACCCTATTTCCCAAGCTTTCATTTTCTCCCACCCTTCTATTTTAGTAATTTTGTGGATTTTATTTTTAATATTTAAAAGTTTCTTTACTAACTGAATGTGTCTTTCTAACATTACTTGTACTTTTTTGTGGATGTAATATGTTCTCAAATCTCTGATTCTCCTAACTGAAGATTTTTGTTTTTTCTTTAAGGTCTCTTTCCAGAAAATTCTCTTTCCTTCAGGATTTAATTTTGTACTTTTGTTGTTTGTTTTTTTATCTTTATGTTCTGGGCTTCCTCATGAATGTGGCTGTTTCCTCTTGCCTATGCTGTGATCTTTGGACACAATATTCCATACCAGTTTTGTATGGACTGAATATTTCTGTCTCCCTGTTCAAATGTATATGATGAAACCCCAATTCCCAATGTAACCATATTTGGATATAGAACACACAGAAAATAATTCAGATTAAATGAGGTCAGAAGGGCAGGTTTCCAACCCAACAGGATTAGTGTTCTTATAAGAAAAGTCACCATAGAGTTCACTCTTAGCATGCATGCACCAATATCATTTGAGGACACAGTGAGAAGATGACCATCTGCAACCCAAGAGGAGGGCTCTCACAGGTATAAACACTATTGAACGTTGACCTAGGAATTCCCAGCCCCCAGACTGTGAGAAAATAAAATTCTGTTGTGTAAGCAATCCAATCTGTGTATTTTATTATAGGTACTCTAGCATATTGGCACCATTTATTCACTCCATATATATTACCTGAGGTCAGTTTTAGGCAGAGTAGATATACCTGGGAATAAAATAAACAATGGCCAGGTAAACTGGAACATATATTTCAATGGAGAAAGTAAAGAGGAAATATATGCAGTACAATGTCAGGAAGGGATAAGTATTTTGAAGAAAAATAATGGTAAGTATCAAATGATAAAAAGAAGTGAATGTCTGCTCAATTCTCCATGTCGTACCCAAGGTTCTTTCTGGGTCTCTGAGTGAAGGGGAGCATGGTCACCTTGATTAGGAGAATGCACAGGATGGGTAGCTCAGAGCTCCTGAGACTCAGGGTGTTTGCAAAGGAAGCCCTTCCAGTAGGTCTTGCTCAGTTCACTGGGGTGACCAGCTGCAAGCTGTAACTTTAGGGACACAGAACAATCAGCCATCCCTTTAGGGCACCAAGAACTGAGCCTGGACAAGAACACAGGGTTCTGAGATCCCCTCAGAGGGAAGGTGGAGTCAGCATTTCTCTTCACTAATCTATTTGACAACCTTCCTTGTCTTACTCAGTTGGATTGTCACTCATTTACGCCCAATATAAAAAGCAGCACCATCTTGCCTATTGCATCTGTCTTTCAATCCCATCAGTGTTTTCATATATTAGAGATGTGCCAAAGGTTCAAATGACAGCTTTAAAAACCATCTTTCTCAGAAAAGTTTAAAGAGAAGAGCCAGGAGGAACCTAAAACCCTTTGCAGCCAGGATGTAGAGAGCCAGGTTTTCATCCTGTCCCCGCTTCCTTGCAACAAAAGTGGGCATGGCTTTTTCCACCAGTCTTGGCAATGGAGGCTTGGAAACAAACAGCCTGTACCTTCCTCTTTCCTTCCTGAAGAGATGCGTGTCCCTCCAAAGCAACCTTATTATCTACGTATGTTCCCAGTGTCCTTAATTATAGGTGTCTCTAGGCCAGCTCAGGACTAACCCTGAAATTCACAAAAAAAGCCCCTGTGAATGGGAAGAATCGCTCACTAACTCCTGTAATTGTGACATGTCATTCTTTTTGCTAATATATCCTCAGCTAAGTTATTTATCAAATAAAAATTCCATAGCCTACACATAATTGAATTTTTTAAGCTTTAAACTGATCCATCTGATAAACCTGGTTTGTCTAAAGTTCAGTGGCACATAAGGACATGAAATGAGGGGGAACTGGGTAACAGATGCTTTAAAATAAGGACTTTTTGGAATGTTCAGAGAAAGCTATATTTCTGGGGAATAAAAACAAAGATGAGACAGGAAGATGTGCAAAGTTTTATGATTTAGTTTAATGAGGACTGTTTTTGGAGTGGTGGCTTTTAGCTATATCAACAATATCCTCCCTCAGCTACATCTGACATCTATATCAGAACTTTTTTCCTGAAGATTTTAGTATTCCAGTTATGTATTACTGTCTATCAAGCCACCCCACAATGCAGTTACATAAAACCACCATCATTTCATTATGTTCACAGATTCTGTGGGACACAAGGTGGTGCATGTCCTTCTTCCATGACCTCTGGGGTCACATTGGGAAAGACTTGACTGGCCAGGAGTGATGCTAACAGCAAGGGGATAGACCAGAGTCACTAGTAGGTGCTTTCACTTAATGTCTGGCATCAGGGCTGGAGGGCTGGCAGGCTGGGCCCTACTTTGACTGTTGACCACAGCACTTCCTACTGGCCCTTTCACATACTTTTTGTGGCTCTCGGCCTGCTGTGTATTCCAAGAGATAAGGCCTGTGATAATGGTAAATTCTAAGTGTCAAATTTCATAGCACATGATATACAGATATTTAGTTAAACACTAATCTAGTCTAGATGTCAATGTGAATGGAATATTTTAAGATAAGACTAATGTTTAAATCAGTAAACTTTAAAACAGATTGCCCTCCATGCAGGTAGGCCTTAACCAATTAGTTGAAGACCTTAAAAGAAAAAAGACTAACTACCCCCAAAGAAGAGGAATGTCTGCCTCCAGATTGACCTGGCACTCAAAATTGAAACATCAGCTTTTCTTTCTCCAGCCTACCAGTCTACCCTGCATATTTGTAACTTGCCAGCCCCATAACCACATGAGCCAATTCAGTCTCTGTCTGCCTCTCTCTGAGACAAAGAATCACTTCCCCATGCTTTACTGGTTGAACCCAGATTCAAGGGGAGAGCATGTAGCCCACCTTGAAAAGAGGAAAAATCAAGGAATAAGGGTCCATGTCTTACATCCTGCACACTGTGAACTTCATAATGGCCTTTTAGGAACTAGAATCATACAAAAGGACAAGCATGCACAGCTTTGAGGCTAGGTCCTGAGCTGGCCTTCCCCTCCCTTTTCTGCTTTGCATCATTAATTGGGTTAGCTATTCACGGGGGCCTACACCTGTGTGATATACCTTCTGTAGTTCAATAGTGCATGGGTGTGCTGATTACTTAGAATCTCCCCAACAGGAGCAAGGTGGGGGTCCCAGAGTGGGAAGCCATCAGAAGGTCCCTGTGGGCTCATTATGGGTGGGGTTGAAACTGTTTCACTCTCCTTCGATAATTCTTTAGGAGGAGAAGGAGAGGATTGTTTAATAGAAAATTTGACTGCTGAGGTCTCATCATCACATTCTGCATGGTGAACTCCATGGGAGGACCCCACCCCTATGAGGGTCTTAGGCAGTGAAGATGTACTTTATGATTTTGTGTGGTTTTTTTTTATTTTTTTAAATTACTTTATTGTTGTTCAATTACAGTCGTTGGCATTTTCTCCCCACCACTCCCCCATACCCCAGCCAAAACCACCTCCCTCCCTTGCTTCTACTGTCCCCCTTGGTTTTGTCTATGTGTCCTTATAGTAGTTCCTGAAAACCCTTCTCCCCACTGTCCTCTCCCTCATCCTCTCTGGCTATTGTTAGATTGTTCTTAATTTCAATGTCTCTGGTTATATTTTGTTTGCTTTTTTCTTTTGTTGATTATGTTCCAGTTAAAGGTGAGATCATATGGTATTTGTCCCTCACCGCCTGGATTATTTCAGTTAGCATAATGCTCTCCAGTTCCATCCATGCTGTTGCAAAGGGTAGGAGCTCCTACTTTCTCTCTGCTACATAGAATTCCATTGTGTAAATGTACCCTAGTTTTTTTTTTATCCACTCATTTACTAATGGGTAGTTAGGTTGCTTCCAGAACTTGGCTATTGTAAATTGAGCTGCTATGAACATTGGTGTGCATAGGTTCTTTTGAATTGGTGTTTCAGGGCTTTTAGGATATAATCCCAGCAGTGAAATTGCTGGGTCAAAAGGCAGTTCCCTTTTCAGTTTTCTGAGGAAATTCCATACTGTTTTCCACAGTGGCTTCACCAGTCTACAATCCCACCAACAGTGAGCTAGGGTTCCCTTTAATCCACAACCTCTCCAACAATTGTTGTTTGTTGATTCTTTTATGATGGCCATTCTGACAGGTGTGAAGTGGTATCTCATTGTGGTTTTAATTTGCATCTCTCTTATGGCTAGTGATGTTGAGCATCTTTTCACATGTCTCTGGGCCCTCTGTACGTCCTCCTTGGAGAAGTGTCTGTTCAAGTCTTTTGCCCATTTTTTAATTGGGTTTTTTGTTTCCTGGAGTGGAGTCATATGAATTCTTTATATATTTTGGAGATCAAACCCTTGTCCGAGTATCATTGGCAAATATGTTTTCCCATATAGTTGGTTCTCTTTTCATTTTAATGCTGTTTTCTTTAACCGTGCAGAAGCTTTTTAATTTGATGAGGTCCCATTTGTTTATTCTTTCCTTTATGTCTCTTGTTCTAGGGGACATATCACTGACGATGTTGCTGCATGGAACTTCTGAGATTTTCCTGCCGATATTTTCCTCTAGTACTTTTATGGTGTCAAGACTTATATATTTATCCACCTAGAATTTATTTTTGTGAATGGTGCAATTTGGTGATCGACTTTCATTTTTTTACATATAGCTGTCCAGGTGTCCCAACACCATTTGTTGAAGAGGCAATTTTTACTCAATTTTATGCTCCTTCACCCTTTGTCAAATATTAATTGATCATAGAGACTTGCATCTGTTTCTGGGCTGTCTGTTCTTTTCCTTTGGTCTATGTGTATATTTTTATGCCAGTACCAGGCTGTTTTGGTTACAGTGGCCTTGAAATACAGTTTGAAATCAGGTATTGTGATCCCTCCTACTTTGTTCTTCTCTCTCAAAATTGCTGCAGCTATTCGGGGTTCTTTATGGTTCCATGCAAATTTATGAAATGTTTGTTCTGTATCTGTGAAGTATGTCATTGGTACTTTGATAGGGATTGCATTGAATCTATAAATTGCTTTGGGTAGTATGGCCATTTTGATTATGTTAATTCTACCAATCCATGAGCATGGTGCATGCTTCCATTTGTTTGTGTCTTTCTTAATTTCTTTCTTCAGTGTTGTGTAGTTTTCTAAGTGCAGGTCTTTTATTCCTTGGTTAGGTTTATTCCTAATACTTTATTTTTCTTGTTGCTAGATCAAATGGTATTTTTTCTTGATTTCTGTTTCGGATATTTCATTGTTGGTGTACAAAAATGCCTTTGATGTCTGAGTATTGACTTTGTATCACACCGTTTTGACAGATTCATTTATTAGGTCAAGTAGTTTTTTGGTGGAGTCTATAGGATTTTCTATGTACACTATCATGTCATTTGTGAACAATGCCAGTTTTACTTCCTCCTTTCCAATTTGAATGCCTCTTATTTCATTTTCTTGTCTTATTCCTGTGGCTAGGACTTCCTAAACTATGTCGAATAGGAGTGGTGAAAGCGGGCATCTTTGTCTTGTTCCTGACCTTAGTGGGAAAGCTCTAAGTTTTTGCCCATTGAGTATGATGTTGGCTTTAGGTCTCACATATATGGCCTTTATCATGTTGAGGAATGCTCCCTCTATTCCCACTTTGCTAAGTGTTCTTTTCAAAAATGGGTGCTATACATTATCAAATGTGTTTTCCACATATATTGATATGATCATGTGATTTTTGTCTTTCATTTTGTTTATGTGCTGTATTATGTTTATTGATTTGCAAATATTGTTCCATCCTTGCATCCCTGAGATAAATCCCATTTGATCATGGTATATGATCTTTTAACATACTGCTGGATGTGGTTTTCCAGTATGTTGTTGAGGATGTCAGTGTCCATGTTCATCAGCAATATTGGCCTAAAGTTTTCTTTCTTTGTTATGTCTTCATCTGGTTTGGGGATTAGGATGATGCTGGCTTCATAAAAAGAGTTTGGGAATCTTCCATATCCTTGAATTTTTTTGAATAATCTGTGAAGGATGGAGGTTAGCTCTCCCTTAAATGCTTTGTAAAATTCTCCTCTGAAACTGCCTGGTCCAGGGCTTTTGTGTGCCAGAAGACTTTTGATTATTCTTTCAATTTCATCAGCTGTTATTAGTCTGTTTAGGCTTTAAGCTTTTTCTTCATTCAGTTTTGGAAGATTACATTTTTTCTAGAAATTTATTCATTTCACCTATGTTTTCAAATTTCTTGGCATGTAGTTCTTTGTAGTAATTTCTTACAATCCTGTGTATTTCTGTGGTATCAGTTTTAATCTCTCCTCTTTCATTTGTGATTGTGTTTATTTGAGTCCTCTCTCTTTTTTTCTTGATGAGCCTGCTTAAAGGCTTGTCAATTTTACTTATCTTTTCAAAGAACAACCTCCTGGATTCATTGATCCTTAGCATTGTACTTTTAGTCCATATGTCATTGAATTCTGCTCTGATCTTGGTTATTTCCTTCTTTCTACTTGCTCTGGGCTGTCTTTGTTGTTGTTCCTCGAGTTCTTGTAGGCAGGCATAGGGTTAGGTTGTTTGTTTGAAATGTTTCTATTTTTTTTTTGGTAGGCCTGTACCACTATGAACTTCCCTCTCAGGACTGCCTTGTCTGTGTCACATATGTTTTGGGTTGTTGTGAATTCATTTTCATTTGTTTCCAGGAACGTTTTGATTTCTTCCCTAGTCTCATTCTTGACCCATTTGTTGTTTAAGAGCATGCTATTCAATCTCCAAGAGTTTGAATGTTTTTGAGTTTTTCCCTTGAGATTGGTTTCTAGTTTCAGTCCTTTATGGTCAGAGGAAATGCTTGATATGAATTCAATTTTCTTGAATTTGTGGAGGCTTGTTTTGTGTCCTATCATGTGGTCCAACTTTGAATATGTCCCATGTACATTTGAAAAACATGTCTATTGTTCTTCTTTAGGATGAAAGGCTCTCTCAATATATATAAGTTAAGTCCATTTCATCTAGAGCATTGTTCAATGCCATAATAACTTTGTTGATATTTTGTTTGGAAGTTCTGTCTATTTTTGACAGTGGGGCATTAAAATCGCCTTCTATAATTGTGTTGCTGTCAATATCTTTCTTGAAGTCCTCCAAGATTTTCTTTATGTATTTGGGTGCTCCTATGTTGGGTTTATATATATTTACAATGGTTATGTCTTCTGGATGGATTCTTTTCTTGAGTATTATGAAGTGACCTTCTGGGTCTCTTTTTATGGCTCTTTCTTTGAAGTCAATTTTGTCCCATGTGAGTACTGCTACCCTGGACTCTCTTTTTTCCTGTCCATTTTCTTGGAATATTTGTTTTCAGCCCTTCAATTTCAGTCTGTATATGTCTTTTGTTCTGAGGTGGGCCTCTTGTAGGCAGCATATGTGTAGGTCATGTTTTCTGATCCATTAACCTATTCTGTGCCTTTTCATTGGGGCATTTAATCCACTTACATTTAAGGTTATTATTGATAGGTACTTATTCATTGCCATTTTTTGGTAGCAGTGTTCCTCCCTCTTTCACTGTTTTTCTTCCTGTTCTTAAAGAAGACTCTTTAGCATCTCTTGCGGAGCTGGTTTGGAGGAGGTATATTCTTTGAGGCGTCTTTTGTCTGGGAGGCTCCTTATTTCACCTTCCATTTTAATTGAGAGCCTTGCTGGATAGAATAGTCTTGGTTGCAGGCCTCTGGTTCTCATTAATTGGAATATTTCTTGCCATTCCCTTCTGGCTTAGGGTGTTTCCATTGAGAAGTCTGCTTCTAGTCTTATCAGGGCTCCCTTGTATGTTACTTCCCATTTCTCCCTTGCATCCTTTAAGATTCTGTCTTTATCTTAGAATTTTGCCATTTTGATTTGATGTGTCTAGAAGTGGGCCTCTTTGGGTTCCTCTTAATTGGGACTGTCTGTGTTTCCTGGATTTGTGTGACTTTTTCTCTCATCAATTTAGGGAAGTTTTCCATCATGACCTTTTCAAACAGGTTTTCTATCCCTTCCTCTTCTTCTCCTTCTCCTTCTGGTATCACTATCATATGGATATTATTACATTTCATGGTGTCCTGCAGTCTCCTTAACACCTCTTGATTCTTTCTGTATCTTTTCCACTTTTCTTGCTCTTTCTATGTTTTTTTTCTACCTTGTTCTCAAGCTCACTGATTTGATCCTCTGCTCCATCTAGCCTGCTTTTGATTCCTTCTACTGTGTTCTTCAGTTCAGAATTGTATTCTTCATTTCCTGTTGGCCCTTGTTGATAGTTTCTATTTCCTTTTTCATGTTGATATAGTTTGCAGTGAGTTCATTGTAGTTTCCCTCTAGTTTTTGGTAATTCTCTGTGAGCTCATTGAACTTTCTTATAATCAACGCTCTGAACTCAATATCTGATAGATGATTTGCCTCTATTTCATTTAGCATTCTTTCTGAGGCTTCCTTTCATTTGGGGATTGTTTCTTTGTCTTCCCACTATTTGTGAGACTCTTCTTGTTAGCCTCTTCTTTTTAAATTGACCTGTTCTGCCTCCTTGGGTTTATGGTGTAAACTGCTATGGTAGAATGCCTGTGAGATTCAGTAGTGCAATCTACTTGATATCCTGAGCTTGCTGGTCTTGGGGTGTCATTTATGTTGGCTCTCTGTATGTCTTCAGGTTTTGATTTTTGTTGGGTCTTTCTTTGGTGTATCCTTCCCTCCAGCTGGTTAACTGAGGGTCACTGCATCCACCATATCTTTTATTCTGTTGTGCAGGTGTGGGCAGATTATATTGAAGGTGGTTCTTCCATGTGTACAAGGTTTTGAGGATTCTCTCTTACTCTTGTTCAGTTGTTTGTTCTGAGTAATCTCTCAACCATTTAATTATATTTCCAGATAGGTCCTGAGTTGAGTTAGTGTGCCTCTACTCCCTCCTTCACCTTCTTCTGGTATTATCTGTTGGTGGTTTCTTTGTTGGTGAGTATTCTCTTCCAGCAGGTATCCTGGTGTTCACAGCTTCCACGTACTCTTTTTTGTGATCAGTTGGAGGGGGGAGTCAAAATGGTTTAAGACAGCAGGGGTATGTTCTATAGTATTTAATGTACCAACCCGTAGAGAAGAGATAGGGGATCCTTTGAATTAGTATAGTGTTAACCGTGATATTTCACCCAACTAGCCACATTTTAGAAAGGGAAGAAAGAAGATAAGACTCTTGGTGGGGTGTTGTCTCGAAGGCACAGAAAGAACGACACTCAGGCTGGATGCAAGTATGAACAGCAGGGGACTCAGCAGCTTTCTTCCACTGAGCCCCAATCTGCATTCCTGTCTCATTTTTATTAGCAGACATGTATACACAAGCTTACAGGAAAAAAAAAAAGAAAAAAAAAACTTCCTTATAGGAAAATATGACTATTTGTCATGAACCCTTATTGTTTTATTCTTTCAGCTTATTTAAGGTCTATGCAAGACTGTCCCAGAAGGAACTTTCAAAGAACAAACGAAAATATTCTGATCCTGGTGGCTTGCTGCAGGATCTCAGCATGCCAGCTTGCTGGCCATGTGAGGCAAACATTTGTTTTTCCTGACTTCCTCCTGGGTCCAGTCTCTCATTAACCTTTTCCTGGTCAGTCATACCTCCACAGTGTGGGGGGGTGAGATTGTGAGGTGGATCTAGAAAGCAGTGAGCTTGTAGGAGGTCATATTATGAGGTAAGTGTTTGTAAAGGATAGAAAATAGGTGTAGTGTGAGAGAATAGAGTTAACCACGACAGTAATAAAGTTCTGGAAACAGTGAAGTGAGCTAAGATCTGGAAGTGGTGCTGTGTAGTATTTACAATTGTATGGAACAGCAATTATTTACAATAATAATGGAGTGACAATCATATGACAGACTCTATGTGATCTGGATAAAAAGAATAGGAAGTATAGGACCTAGAGTAGTGTGCTAATGGAACACAAGTGAAGTAAAAGACAGAAAATTAAAAATACCCTGTGAAAGAGAGAACAAGGGAAACCAGTCAAACAATGCAATTTAACCAGCCAAGTGAAGAAGACTAAACAGAAAGAAGAGAAATACAAAAATATTAATAAAATAAAAGATGTAAGAATAATGAAAAAATAATAATACAAATATACAATAACTTTCAAGTTCTCTGAAAGAGCAAAGTGAAATTTGTCTCACTGTCTCAGCTGTTGGGATGATCCTTCTTTGGGTCCAGCTCTGCTCTTTTCACAGCTCCGGGTTTTATTGTCTCACTTGTGGGAATTTAAAAAAAAAAAAGAAGAAGTAAGGAAGAAGAGATAAAAAGGGAAAGAAAGGAAGAAAGGAAGAAGGAATAAAAAAAGAAAGAAGGAAAGAAAGGAAGACGGAGTTAAAGGAACAAAAACATTACTTAAAAAAGAAAAGCTTCCTGGGGTTTCAAACCGGCCAAGCCACTTCTGCTGGTCTTCCTGGCTGCAGCAGGCTGAGGGGTAATTGGTTTCACTTTTCTCCCTTCCTGAGGAGCACTTTCCCAGCCTACAGCCCAGTTCTTCAGTTCACTGCTGGGTCCCCAGTGCCTTCTGCACCTAGCCTAGGCCTTGAGTCCACAGGTTGCGTTGTCCTTGAGGTGCACCAATTATGGGCAATTCACACACCACCTTCTCACTCTTTGCTGTCCTAGATGCTAGGGACTCTCAGCGCCCCTTCAGGCTCGTTCAGCCCCCCCCCACTGAGTAAGTCTTTCTAGGGATTGCTGACTCCCTGAGCTCTGCAGTTCTCCTCTGTGGGGGCATTTCCACCTTCTTCTTAGAGAGTGAGTCAGCCCTGCAGGACAAGGGTGCCTCCGTGGCTGTTCCTGAGGATGCAGGTTCACACCTCCTCTGCTGCTTCCCCCATGGCATAGGTGTTGGGTGTGAGGTGCCTCTGGGTGGCGGGGTCAGGTGCACTACCTCCTGGTGCTGTTGGTGTGAGCACTCGGTCTCCCCTACTGGGATGAGATGGGGAGCCCCTGGACCTGCAGGTTCGGGTGTGCATTCTCCCTGGGACTGCAGGTGTGCATGCAGGGCCTTCCTCCCTACCACAAGAGTGCCACGGGACTGGGCAGGGTTAGGGATAAAGGAGGCCGGGGTGGCTGACCTGGCTTTCTCCCTAGAACCCTGTGGCAGACCCAGCAGGCACAGGACCTGAGGCTGCAGCCCCCCTGGTCCCTGCGCTGGACCCAGGGACATTACTAATCTAAAGCTCTCTCCTTACCGTCTGATTTTTCAATGTCCTCTACAATTTTTGGTCTCCAATCTTCATATATGCTGGGATACTATTGGCTGTTCACTCTGTTCCTCAGAAGATTGACTAGGTGTTTCACCCATGCTCAGGGTGAAGTAGACTCTGCTCCTACCTATCTCGCGGCCATCTTCTCTCTGATTTTGTTTACCTCTGGAGAAACTGAAGGCAGGAGAGCAGGAGGAACTTGCCTAAGGCACATTCCAGTATGAATGGTAAGAGGAAAACTGTCAGGATTCTGGGCTGCTCATGAGCTGTATCTGGGACTATTTGTTGAGTTTCTACAGGCCCCTTGGCCTCTGAGTCTACCCAGCTGACTAAACGGCTAACACTCAAACCTGATCAAATGTCTCATGCCTCACTTCACATTCTAACAGCCCTTGTCCTTGATGACAACTCCCAAATTCTCTCCAGTTTGGCACCTATTGCCTTCATTATCAGCGCCCCATCTACGTCTCCAGCCTAATCATCTATTTTGTTATTTAATTAAACCACAACACTATTTGTGTGTTCTATCACAAGCTGTGCCCCTTGAATGATGACTCCCTCTTATTTCAAGGCTACCTTTTGTTGAGTGTATTAGTTTGCTTGGGCTGCCATAAAAAAAATGCCACTGTCTGGGTGGCTTAAACAACAGATACTTATTCCTTTATGGTTCTGAAGTCTGGGAATTCCAAGATCAAGATATTGGCAGGGTTAGTTTGTTCTAAGGACCATTAGAAAAGGATTTGCACCAGGCCCCTCTCCTTGGTGTGCAGATGGCCTTCTTTCTGTGTCTTCACATGGTCTTTCCTCTGTACATGTCCATTTCCTAACCTCCTCCTCTTATAAAAACTCCAGTCATACTGGACTAGACCCATCCTAATGAACTTACTTTAACTTAATCACATACTTAAAGAGTTTATCTCCAAATAAAATCATATTCTGAGGTACTGAGGGTTAGGACGTCAAAATATGAATTTGGGGGACATAACTCAGTTTATTATACCAAGACCCAAGTAGGGGAAGTAGTTGCCTTGGTTTTCAGGGGATTGAGGGTCTTGCTACAACCTGGAACTTGGCATACTTAAACTGATACAGTCCTGAATAAACCGGGACAATTGACCCCTAATCCTATGTGTCTGTGGGTCTCAGTCTGTGCTGGGTGAGCCCCTTTGCATCTCCATCTCATCCTCCATCTCATTGTTCTTCTGCTCAGTAACAGCTTCTCAAGCACAGGGACCATTGCTTACTTATCTCTGCATGTACCTAACATGTGTAAGGTTTTCATAGTTAAAATGTTCCCTGAGGATGAACCTACTAATCTTTCCTTTCCTAGTACCTCCTCCTGGAATGTCTCTCACCTTTCTTCCTTTAATTCACAATTTATTATATCAGGCCCAGTTCAAATGCAGAAAACAATTTCAGATTCTCTCAGCAGAACTGGCTAGGAAGCTTTCTCCCTCCTCTGTGTACAGCCCTCCCTACCTATTGTTGTCTGCCTTCACCTTGTTTATGTGAGAGGAAGTTTGGCTACTAAGCTCTCTGTCCCCTATCTAAGGTGACAACACTCAGCTGGTTAGAACGATGCTGCTTGGAAAGCTCATCCTCATTTCTGGTGGTTTTCAGTCCTCTCAGAACCTGAGAAGTGAGGTCCAGAGAAGACTCAATGGCCTGAACAGTGAATACAGAGGCTGAGGTGAAGCTGGGAGGTTCCTCTTTCAGTTGCACATTTGTCTGGGGCAGCTGGTCTCCCCTGAACAAGCAGTCTGGTGATGTCTTGGCTCACCTGCTCTGACTGGCCTTATATTTTGCCTTTCCACAGACATCATCTGAAACCCTCACTAGCTTGCAGTTCACCAAGGATGGGGTCTCCAACTCCTTTATACATCTATCATGGCTCAGGCACAGTGCCCACGAGATGTCTGTAATTTTTCTGCTTCAATTTTGATCATCTGCTCTATGACCATCTGTCACATGCAGGCAATTGCACTTGTTTTAAGAACATGATAATTGAAGGCACAAACTATAGCTAAAGACCTTCATGGATGGACCTAAATCTAAATCTAATTTTATGATTCATTATAATCACATAGCTAACATTTATTCTGTGCCAGATCCTGTCAGAGAGGGCTCCCATGTATTAATTCATTATAACAGGCTACAAAACAATGAAGCTAGTTCTCTTGTTTCATTGCAAATGAGGAAACTGAGGTGCAGGGAGATTAATTCTTCAAAGACACCAGTTCGGCATCATGGACTGAAATTCACACTCATGTCAGCTCTCCAAGATTCTGACAAGCACTAGTATAGCTCTAAATGTTTATGTTTCACTTCAGGCAGAACTTTAAATAGAAATCTTCAAGCTAAGGGTTGACTAACATGCAGAACTCCAGGACTGGGCCACTGAAGTTGGTCCAGTACAGGTGCAATGTGTGCTAGGTCAGCAGCCCATGCAGATGGACCTCACCATGAAGGTTCACCTGCATGCTTCCACCTTCGTCACCCCTCGGCCTTCTCCCTGCCATGTCCTCTTTCTTCTCCTTCCAACATGGTCCCTCTGCTCCATGGCCAAGCCAGCCTCTCTGTGTTGTTTTTACCACAGCTGTGCTGAGGGCATGAGATTTAGCGAGGAATTAGTCTCTAATTGTATCCTGTGAGTCGTGACCATCTCCCAGCTAATATAACTACAGCTAACCCCCACACAACACCTCCAAGTCTCAGAGCAATTTTACCAAGGAAAGCCCAATTGATCCTTCTCATCTGTTCTCGTCAGGAAAGCACATGATTTTGCTTGTCTTGTAGTGACAGGGCCAGGCACAGGGACAGATGGTGGTGGCTCTGTTATGCCTGGAAATCTGACACCAGCCTCAGTGAAGGGTGGAGCTCCTGTAATCTGAATGCTGCATTGACTCTATTTGGACTTTCAGAGAACACAAATGGGACAGATGCCCTCCCCCAACACACACACACACACACACACACACACACACACATACACACACACACAATGTGAGTTATTGCAGAAGGATGTAGTCCCCGTAAAAGAATCTATGAGACAGAGAGGAAAAAAGACAAAGTGCTGAAAGGATGTGGAGCTTCTCAACAGCACGTGGAAGTGATTGGAGACTTAGGGGATGGATATCCTTATATCCTCAGGAAATCAAGCAGGTGGTGGTGCTATGGGCTCTAACAGGGTTTGGCAATGATTATCCCCAGTGTATTTAATTCAGAAGGGCGTTATTTATAGTTGAGCAAGAAATAAGCAAATCTACCCTTTGTAACAGGGTGCAGCCAAGAGTTGGGCCCAGACAGGGATTTGTAATGGGGTCCAGAACTCAAGATGTCCAGGAAATATTAGAAAAATATGTATAGGATGTCCTCACCCCCACAAGTCTGAGCTGGGGGATGGTACACAGGGAGCATTCAGAGCTGTTCTATATAGCAGCAGCTTTGCAGCCAACCTCTGGCATGATCATTTAACATATCTGTAACCTTTAACTGATTTCATAGATGTGCTAAATAGCTGTGGCCATGCTTTGAGCCAGGGGGATGGAAGTGACTGCCACACAAGATGTAACTGGAAGGGGAGAAACACATGGCTTTTGGCGAGAGGGGAGAACCCTGTGGCTTTGGGGCTCCCTTTGCCACGCAGCTTAGGAAGCTGGGAAGCAAGATGTAGCAGCGATACAGAGCTCTCTCTTAGCAGTTAGGAAGAATGCAGGAGAGACACTGCAGGAAGGAGGGTCTGGACCACAAGGCTTTGGAGGAGTGGGGACCCCTCGGCCTGAGAGATAGAGAGAGAGGAGAATGTGGCTTTGGGTAGCTCCTTTTGCCACGCGGCCTAGGAAGCAGGAGAGACTTTGCCTGGAAGAAAAGGGGTGAAAGGACTCTTGCTGGTGGGCCATGAGAAGGTGGCACATGGTTTTGGATTAACTGAAGGTTAATCAGTTAATTAACGGTGGCGACACAGCGGATGGTGCCAGAAACGAGGGGCTGCCTGAATCATGGACTTCTACTTCTTTTCCTGAGATACGGTACTCTGGACTGGGCAGGGGGAGAAGGAAGGACTGTGTGCATCTGTGGGTATTCTAGAGAACTCTAGTATTTTAAAGAAGACATCGAGTCATTACTCTAAGTCTGTATAACTTTTAAATAAATAATTCTTTTCCTTTTCACCAGTCTCTGGCATTGAGAGATGTCTTTCCTCTGGCGGCGAGCAAGGTGAACCTAATAGGTGGGGGGGGGGGCCCTAGAGAAAAAGCGTGGGTCCTTTTGGTAATAGTATATAGTTCACCCCCTACCCAGGTCTGTTCTGTAACAGCATCACAAGGTGGGTGTGGGAACTGAGGCCTGCCTCCCCGCAAGTGCCTGGCAAAATCCTATAGACCAGGGATACCTTTCCTCCTGAAGCACTCCTGGAATATGAACAGTGGGCTGTGAGTCTCTGTGCTGTTCTTCAGCAGGACAACTTGGCACATGCACATCTTCTTTCCAGCCCAGCCGGAGGTTGCCCATAGGGTACAGGGCAGAAGAAAACTTTTTCTTCCTTTCGCAAGAACATTTGTTTGTTTGTTTGTTTACCCTTTTTCCCCTTCTTTTTGTCTATTTCTAGGTATTCAACAAAAAGATATTAAGTATGATATATTATTCTTTTAAAGTAACACCTTTTGTGCTTGATTATGGAATTAATACAACTTCAACTGTAGAAAATCTTGAAAATATAGATAAATGTAAAGAAAATAAAAGTTCTTTAAATTTTCACAATTTATACACACACATATTAACATATAAGCATACCTTCTTCCAGTCTTTTATACATGAATACATTTATATATATAGGTAAAAATTTAGGTCATAAACGACATGATACAAGGGGAGGACCTAAAAAACCCCAGAATTTATTTATAAAAAATTATGTATTTACTCTTACATGTTTAAATTTCAGTCACCTTCAAAGTACCCTCCATTTGATGCAATATACTTATTAAGACATTTTTTCCACTGCTCAAAACAGTTTTTGAACTTGTCAATTTTGATGCTTCTGCCGTTTTCTGTTTCTGTTTCACCTCTTCCATATTAGCAAAATGTTTCCCTTTGAGGATTTTTTCTTCCAGGGAAACAAAAATAAGTTGCTCCAGGCAAGATCAGGTTAATAGAGAGTGTGGGGCATGGGGGTCATGCCATTTTTTTTTGTCAAAAACTGCTGAACACTCCCTGCTGTGTGGGAAGGTGCACTTGTAAATCACACATCATGAAATGGGCAAACATGTTGAAAGAGTCCTCAAAAAATTCACTAAAGCCTCTCACAACAACACCAGCTGGTACATTGATACAAAGGGGTTCCTAGAACACTCACTTAGCCTGGGAGCCTATACAACAAAGGGCCTTCCCTTCAGAAGATAATTCTATTTGGGGGGCTTCCCTCTCATACAGATGATACATTAAAAATTGTACAACCAAAACCTATATAATTTTATTAACCAACGTCACCCCAATAAATTCAATAGGAAATTTTTTTAAATGTAAAAAGACATTAAAAAAAGAAATTGAAGAAGATACAAATAAATTGAAGCATATACAGTGCTCATGGATAGAAAGGAAAAATTAACATCATTAAAAAATTCATATTGAATTTACCCAAAGAAATCTATACATTCAATGAAATTCTTATCAAGATACTAATGGTGTATTTCACAGAACTATAACAAATATTCTAAAAATTTATGTAAGACCACAAAAGACCTCAAATAGCTAAAGCAATCTTGAGAAAGAAGAGTAAAGTTGGAGGTATCATGATACCTGACATCAAACCATACTATAAGGATGTACTAATCCAAAAGGCATGGCACTGGCATGAAAATAGACCCATAGATCATGGAACAGATTAGAAATCCCAGAAATAAACCCATATCTATATGGTTAATTAATCTATGACAAAGGAGACAAAAATAAAAAATGGGGTAGTTTCTTCAATAAATGGTGTTGGCAAAACTGGACGGATACATGTAGAAAATGAAACTAGACCACTTTCTGACATTATATACAAGAATAAACTCAAAATGGATTAAAAACTTAAATGTAAGACCCAAAACCATAAAACTTCTGGAAGAAAACAGAGTCAGTAAAATCTCTGACATTTCCCTCAGCAATATATCTATGATATATCTTCTTGGGCAAGGGAAACAAAAGAAAAACAAATGGATTACATCAAACTAAAAAGTTTTTGCACAGCAAAGGAAACCATCAACAAATGAATGGAGGGGGAGAGAATATTCACCAATGATACATCTGATAAGGAATTAATTTGCAAAATATATAAAGAACTTACATAAGTCAACACCAAAAAATAAATAATCCAATTAAACAATAGGCAGAAGACCTAAATAGACAGCACTTCTCCAAAGAAGGCATACAGATGGCCAAACGACATATGAAAAGATGTTGAACATCACTAATCATTGGAGAAATGCAAATTAAAACCACAATGAGATAACACCTCACAGAATGGTGACCATCAATAAATCAACAAGTGTGGAAAAAAGGGAGCCTTTGGGCATTGTTCATGGGATTAAAAATTAGTATAGCCACAATGGAAAACAGTATGGAGCTTCCTCAGAAATTAAAAAATAGAACTTCTTTATGACCCAGCAATTCCATTTCTGGGTGTTTATTTGAAGAAATTCAAAACACTAATTCGAAAAGATGTATGCACCCCTATATCCATTACAACATTATATACAATTGCCAAGATATGGAAGCAACCTGTGTCCATCAGTGGACAGTTGCATAAAGATAATGTGGTGCATATATAACATGGAATATCGTTTGGTCATAAACGAGCATGAATTCATTTGTGACAACATGGATGGATCTAGATAGTATTATGCTAAGTGAAATCAGTCAGACAGAAAAAGATCACTTCACTTATATGTAGAATCTAAAGAACAACAACAAAAAAGAAACAAAATAGAAAGAATAATGGATACAGAGAACAAACTGATAGTTGTCAGATGGGAAGGGGCACTGAGGGGAGGCTGGTTTAAGATGCATAAAAGTAGATATAGGTGAGACAAGATGAGAGCAGAGGTTTCAGGTGGAGATAGTGATGATGGTCAGTGTATGAGGGAGTGAAACTGGAAATTGGATTTGTTCCTAAAAATTAAAATATAGTTCTGGCCAAGATGGAGGCATAGGTAGAAACCCTTGGCTTCCTCGCACAACCAAAAGGATAACATCCGATCTAAAAATCAATAAACAACCAAAAGTGCCAGAAAATCAAATTTCATGGAACTCCGACAACCAAGGAATTAAAGAAAAAATCAACCAGAACACTGAGACCAGTAAGGCCGCAGACTGCCCTGACTGACTCAGAAAAACTGCATCAGACCATGGGGGTGGGGCTGGCTCTCAGCTCGAGGGGTTGAGCAGAAGGGGCTAACTTAAGGGGAAAACTGAGACTCAGAGATGACTGTGGGCTACCACTGGGGTTGCTGCGGTAGGAGTTTCTCCCAGTCCCACAGGAGAGCTGTTGAAAAGTTCGCTGGAGACAAGTAGGCTAACCACACAGTTCCCTCTCTGGCCCCTCCCCCACAGGCATCGCTGTAGTGCAGTAGCAAAGAAGGTTGCCCTGCCACGGTGAATACCTAAGGCCCCTCCCCCTTACAACTTTTCAACTGCACCAAGACAAAGAAACATGGCCCAAATGAAAGAACAGAGCAAAGCTTCAGAAAGAGAACTAAGCGAGGAGGAGAACACCAACTGATGGAGAATTTAAAGCCCTGATAATCAAACTGCTCACAGAACTGATTGAGCTTGGTTGAGAAATAAAAGAACAAATAAAAACTACCCAAAATGAAATAAAGCAAAATATTCAGGGAACCAACAGTGACAGGAAGGAAACCAGGACTCAAATCAACGATTTGGAACAGAAGGAAGAAATAAACATCCAACTGGATCAGAATGAAGAAACAAGAATTCAAAACAATGAGAAGAGGCTTAGGAACCTTCAGGACATCTTTAAATGCTCTAACATCAGAATCATGGGGTGCCAGAAAGAGAAGAACAAGAGCAAGAAGTTGAAACCTTGTTTGAACAAATAATGAAGGAAAACTTTCCCAACCTGGTGAAGGAAATAGATTTTCAGGAAGTCCAGAGAGTCCCAAAGAAGTTGGACCCAAAGAGGAACACACCAAGGCACATCATCATTAAGTTACCCGAGATTAAAGACAAAGAGAAAATCCTCAAAGAAGCAAAGGGAAAGGAGAGAATTGCCTACAAAGGTGTGCCTATTAGGATATCAGCTGATTTCTCAAAAGAAGTCTTGCAGGCAAGAAGGGGCTGGAAAGAAGTATTTGAAGTCATGAAAGACAGACCTACATCCAAGATTACTCTATCCAGCAAAGCTTTCATTTAGAATGAAAGGGCAGAAAAAGTGATTCCCAGATAAAGTCAAGTTAAAGAGTTCATCACCACCAACCCATTATTATATGAAACGTTAAAGGGACTTATCTAAGAAAAAGAAGATAAAAAATATGAACAGTAAAATGAAAACAAACTCACGACTATCACCAAATGAACCTAAAGAAAAGACAAACAATGAAAACAAAAACTAAGCAAGCAATCACAATGGAAACAGAATCAGAGAAATGGATATCACATGGAGGGATTTCAGTGGGGAGGAGGGATGGGAGGAATAGAGGAGAAAAGGTACAGGGAAGAAGCATAATTGGTAGGCATTAAATAGATGGGGAGAGATTAAAAAATGGTATAAGAAATAGAGGACTCAAAGAACTTATATGTACAACCCATGGACATGAACTAAAACGGGGGATGCTGTAGGCTTGGGGTGGGGTATGGTGGAAGGGGGATAAAGGGGGGAAAATTGGGAAAACCGTAATAGCATAATCAATAAAAAATACTTAAGAAAAGTAAACAGATTTCCACTATCCGGGATTAACAAATATTTTCTACATTCTTTTACTATTTTTTAATTACTTTATTGTTCTTCAATTACAGTTGTCTGCATTTTCTCCCCTCCCCTCTCTCCCACCCCGTCCAAACCCACCTCCTTCCCTTGCTTCCACCCTTCCCTTTGGTCTTGTCCATGTGTCCTTTATAGTAGTTCCTGAAAACCCTTCTCCCCACAATCCCCTCCCCTCCCCTCTAGCTATTGTTAGATTGTTCTTAATTTCAATGTCTCTAGTTATATTTTGCTTGCTTTTTTCTTTTGTTGATTATGTTCCAGTTAAAGGTGAGATCATATGGTATTTGTCCTTCACTGCCTGGCTTATTTTGCTTACATTCTTTTACTATTAAAGAAAGAAAATAATCTCACATGAATTAATGAACTAAAATATCTTTTAAACATTCACTTCAGTCTTTTCCTCCCTTCTCTGTGGCAACTAGCGTGAGGTATGTTTTTTAGTCATTGCTTTTTATAATCTTAAAAACATTTCTTCTTAACCAATATACGGTATTTGTTTCTCTTTGTGTGGGTGAGTTTAAAAATTATATAAATGATATTGTTCTATATGTATTATTCTTCATCTTCCACTTTTGTCTCAATATTTTTGAGATATATCTGTGCCAGCACATACAATGGAGTTTATCTCACTTAATATCTGCATTTAGATGCCATCATGTAAAAATCAGACCAAGATTCTGTCTTATGAGAATCATACACAGACTTGTGAACAATACAATTTATCTAAATTAAACTACCACACACCAATTTATACACCTACCAACAGTGAAAGAGATGTCAAGATGCCCCACATTCTATCCAACACTTAGTCTTTTCATAATTCTGCTGTGTGTACCTCTTTGTAGTTTTTATTTGTATTTCTCTGATGGTTAATGCTGTTGAAAAATTTTGTTTGTTACTTGGATATGTTTTTCTTTGAAGTATAGACTTCAAAGTTCAAACCTTTTGACCACTTTTTTTCTCTTTTTTTCTTTTTCTTTTCCCCACATGCCCCCCCCCCATTCCCCACCCTTTAGTTTTTGTCCATGGGTCATACACAGAAGTTCTTTGGCTTCTACATTTCCTACATTATTCTTAACCTTCCCCTGTCTGTTTTCTACTTACCACTTATGTTACTTACTCTCTGTATTTTTTCCTCCTCTCTCCCCCTCCCACTCCCCTGTTGATATCCCTCCAGGCCTTATATAAATCCCTTTAACATTTCATATAATAAAGGCTGGGCGATGATGAACTCCTTGAACTTGACCTTATCTGAGAAGAACTTTATCTTCCCTTCCACTCTAAACCATAGTTTTGCTGGATAGAATATTCTTGGATATAGGTCCTTGCCTTTCATGACTTGGAATACTTCTCTCCAGCCTCTTCTTGCCTGCAAGGTCTCTTTTGAGAAATCAACTGACAGTCTTATGGGAATTCCTTTGTAGGTAACTGTCTCCTTTTCTCTTGCTGCTTCTAAGATTCTCTCCTTATTTTTAATCTTGGGTAATGTCATTATGATGTGCCTTGGTGTGCTCCTCTTTGGGTCCAACTTCTTTGGGACTCTGAGCTTCCAGGACTTCCTGGAAGTCTATTTCCTTCACCAGCTTGGGGAAGTTCTCCTTCATTATTTGTTCAAATAAGTTTTCAATCCTTTGGTCTTCCTCTTCTCCTTCTGGCACCCGTATGACTTGGATGTTGGGATGTTTAAAGATGTCCTGGAGGTCCCTAAGCCTCTCCTCAGTTTTTTGAATTCTTGTTTCTTCATTCTTTTCTGGTTGGATGTTTTTTTCTTTCTTCTGGTCAACTCCGTTGATTTGAGTCCCAGTTTCCTTCTCATCCCTATTGGTTCCCTGCATGTTTCCCCTCATTTCCTTTAGCGTGTCCTTCATTTGTTCAACTAATTGTGACCAACTGTCATCCAATTCTGTGAGCATCCTGATTACCAGTGTTTTGAACTATGCATCAGATAGGTTGGCTATCTCTTATCTCTTAGTTGTATTTTTTTCTGGAGCTTTGATGTGTTCTTTCATTTGGGCCATTTTTTTTTTCTCGGTGTGCCTGTTATTTTAAGGGGCAGAGCCTTAGGTGTTCACCAGGGCAGGGTAACCCAGGTTGTTGTGTTGTGATGCTGCCTGTGAGGGTGGAGCCTGAGAGAACAATGGTGCTTGCTCTCCTCTCTGTCAGCTTTCGGTCACTTCCCTCACTACCCACAAGCAAGTTGGGCCTTTCTTTGCTGGCTCTGGGGTGGGTGGGCAGGCTTGCATAGTTCCAAGTCCCTATGGGTCTCTCCAATGAACTCTTCTGTGAGGCCAGGAGTTCCTCCCACCACCGGCTCAACCCCCACAGGTGTTTTGAATTGGTAGTTTGAGGCTTTATTTCCCTGTGATGGTGGGCTGCACAGTCTGTTCTGCTCCTCAGCTTTTTCTCCCGTTTTATCTGCGTGGGAAAATGAGGGACCACCCGGTCCACCAGTCTCGGCCCCGCTGGGTATGGGTCAGCCAGCCGTGGGTGTCACTGAGTACACCGGCTGCGTTTTGGCCAGGAGCGCTCAGTGCGGGTCTCTTCAGGCAGCTGCAGCATTGCTGGTACTGCTCCACAAACCATCCTCTCGCCAAGCGCTTTCTGCCTGGCTCCGCCCCGCTTACAAGTCTCAATAAATGTGTCTTCTTTAACTCCTTGGTTGCCAGACTTCCACTCAGTTCGATTTTCTGTCAGATCTGACTGTTTTTGGTTTTCAAATTGTTGTTTTTCCTCTTTTGGTTTTGCAAGGAGGCACAGTGTGTCTACCTATGCCTCTATCTTGGCCAGAAGTGCTCTTGACCGTTTTTATTATTATTTTTTGGGTGTCTGCCTTATTTCTTGCTAATTTTAGGGATAATTTGCATATTCTTGATACAAACCCTTTTTGGTTTGGTTTTGTGTTGCAACAGTGTTCTGCCACCCGATGAATTGCCTTTTCCTTCTCTGAATTATATTGTTCAGTGAGAAGACATTCTTAAATTGAATGAGATTCTATTTATCATATCATCCCTTTATTTTGTGACTAGAGATTTTCAGCTCCCTTTTAAGAACTACTAGCATCTGCCAAATCATGTGATATTCTCCTTTATTATTTTTCTAAAACTTTATTTTTTATATTTACAGTAATAATTCACCTAGAAATTATTTTTGTGTGTGTCTTAGATGTGAGGTAGTGGTCAAGATTCATTCCTCCCAAAAATAATTCCAAAATATCCAGCACCATTTCATGAAATAGTCCTCTTTTCCAATGGCTTTGCAATTGCACTTTATCAGAAATTGTGTGCCCACATTTAATTGAGTATATTTTTGAGCTCTGTATTTTTTATTTATCTATTTGTATCTTTCCTAATGTTACATTTAATTATTGAAGCTTTATGAAGCTGAAAACTTAGCAGAGTAATTTCCCCAACTTTGTTCTTCTACTAGTTACCTTGGTTGCTCTTGGTTATTTTTGTTAAGTTTTCATATAAATTTTCATCTTGGCTTGTGAATCTCCACCAAAATCCTACTTGATTTTTTGAGAGATTGCCTTAAATCTGTAGGTCAATTTAAATGAGAATTAAAATTTTTACAGTGTTGAGTCTTCTAATCCATGAACATGGTAGACCTCTCAATTTATTTAGGTGTGATTTAAATTTCTCTCAGTAATGTTTTATAGATTACTGGGTAGAGGTCTTGTGCATCTTTTGTTAATTACTAGTTCCGTAGCATGTATTGACCTTACTCTAAATGGCATATTTTATATTTAAATTTCGGTTTTGTCATATACATAAATACAGTTGTTGTTTTCATCTTATCTATTTATTTTTTATTGCACTGATACCACCATATTAGTTTACTAGGGCTACCATAACAAAATACCACAGACTGGGTCACTAAAACTCCAGATATCTGTTTTCTCATAGTTCTGGAGGCTAAAATGTAAAATCATGGTATTGGTAGGTTTTATTTCCCCTGAATTCTCTTTCTTTGGCTTGTGGATTGTCACCTACTTGCTGTGTCCTTACATAGTTTTTCCTGTGTGCACACAGCCGTGGTGCTTCTTATTGTATGTCCAAATTTTCTCTTTGGGTAATGGCACCAGTCAGATTGTAAAGACACCACCCTAATAGCTTTATCTTAACTCAATCACCTTTTTAAAAGCTCTCTATATACATACAGTTCACATTCTGTACTGAGGGTGTATGGCTTCAACATATGAATATGGGGGAGGACACAATTTAGTTCATACAAACCATACTCTTTTAATTATTGCAGTTTTATAATATAAACTTTACCTATTTTAATGCACTGATTCCATTCTTATTCATTTTTTAAATTATTTAAACTAGCCATTTAATTTTACTCTTCCAACAGGAAGAGAAACAGGTAATGAAAGAGTTCATGAATAACTGGAAACAAAATCTGGAGGAAATCCAAAGTGTCAGAAAAGTGGTATTCGTGGCCAAGGATAAAGCTGTGAAGCATTCTGAGCTCTTCAGATCTCTCTCACTCAATCTCTTGTTGCAAGTAAAATATGGCAATTGGTCTCTTAGGTGCAGTGGGTGGAAGAAATTACCACTTTCTGGAGCAATCATGGGAGGGAGTTCCTATTTCCTTTCATCCAAGTCACATTCTTCAAGTAGACCATGTGGTATAGGTTACTATAGCTTCCCTGTAGGCTTCGTGTGTCTTTCACTTTACTGCTACTAGTAATAACTACCCTTTTAAAACACTAAATCATTACCTAATTTATACCTCTCAATAACCTTGTGAGTTATACATACCCCTGTCCACAGATGAGGAAATTGAGGTTTATGGAACCTAAATGATTTTCCCAAGATCTTGTTACTTGCTGGTAGAGCTGAGAATTAATCTCATGTTAATCTAAATATAGGTCTCATCTTGACCACTGGCTTATATTCTCTCCTAGCTAAGCAAGAGTCTTGGAGCACTGGGTCTACTGTCCTCAGTGTCCAGGTCTGAAGGAAGAGTACATGCCTAAGAGCTTTGATTCATGAAGCAAGAGAGTGATTTCAAGGACTTTCCAACTAAAATTTTGTTCAGCCAAGAGGTACAGAGTGAGAAAGGTAGACACCAAGAAATAAATTGGGGAACTAGGTGATAGTTGTGTTGGTAGCAAGGGAGTAAATAGAAGGTCAAACTAGATATTCCCTGATTCTTCCTTTATATAGTGTCCCTCCAAATTTCATGTTTACCTAGAAACTCAGAATGTGATCTTATTTGGAAATGGGATCTTTGCAGATGTAATTAGTTAAGATGAAGTTATACCCAATTAGGATAGGTCCTAAATCCATGTGTCCTTATAAAAAGAGGAATAGACACATACAGAAAATAGCCACATGCAGACAGAGGCAGAAATCATGCTGCCACAAGCCAAAGAACACCAAGGATTGATGTTGCCATTTAGAAACTGGAAGAGGAAAGGGAAGAGCCTTCCCTAGATTCTTTGGAAGGAGCATTGCTCTACTGACACCTTAATTTCTGAACCTCAGGTATCCTAAACCATGAGAATAAATTTGTGTTATTTTAAGCTACACAATTTCTGGCAATTAGTTACAACAGCCCTAGGAATCTAATATACATACCTAGTAGTGAGAAGAGATATCTCTGCTGAAATAGTTGATGTGACATTATACATGTAATTTCTTCTTCTCCCTCTTCTTCCTTCTTCCTTCCCCTTCCCCTTCCCCTCCTTCTCCTTCTCCTTCTCCTTCTCCTTCTCCTTCTCCTTCTCCTTCTCCTTCTCCTTCTCCTTCTTCTTCTTCTTCTTCTTCTTCTTCTTCTTCTTCTTCTTCTTCTTCTTCTTCTTTTTCTTTTTTTGATGACCTAACTTTTGGGATTATCTATGCTTCACGGCATGTGTGATTCAGATGAAGAAAAGACCTGGAGCTAGAGCTGCTTCTGGTACATTTTGTTACACTGTGATGGGCTTTTCATAATGAGCAGTATGTGGCATGGAGCAGATCCTGCACATAGCAATTTGTTGAATGAATGAATAAATTTATGAATGATGGTCATACGAAGTAGAAGAGGTGATTGTACCACTCTTTGGGAATTGGGCTTCTTCATGTTTTTCTTTGATTCAGTTGCCTGTGGTTCAGTATAGTGTAGGGTTAAAATGGGGTGCAGAGCATAAGACCCTTGAAAATAGGAGGACAACCCCCATAACCCTTGATTGGGGGAATGGAAGAGTAGACAGTACAGTGTTTCAGATACATTGCATAACAATGGCAAGTTAATAGCTGTGCCTTCCTGAAGGGAAGAGGGCTGCTGCCCAGGGAAAATTGTATACGGGACTCATGACATGGGGGTGGCAACAGGACCTGCACAAGAGGCAGGTAGCTGATGCCCCCGGATGTCTGTGCATTGCTCAAAACATTTTCCCTGACTAAAGATGGCAGCCAAAAGAGGGTAAAAGACCCTGGGAAGCTGGAAAAAATGGTGGAAACTAACACATCATAGGAAGAGCCAGATATGAGATCATACAGGAAGTTCTGACCTGAGCATTTAAATGAGGGTGAGCTAAAAGAGACAGGGGAAAACCACGAAGTCTGAAATGAGTGAGAAAAAAGGTCCACCAAGAGGTCTGAAAGTCAGAGAGTAAGAGCCACAAGGTGGGTAGTGAGAGGAAGCCTGCCTGGAGAAGATGGCAGCAGAGATGCTAGAGCTGTGGGAACCTGCCTGGCCACCCAGATTCATGAGGGATACTTGGAACTGAACTGTGACCAGGAACGATTATTTGAAGATTTCTGCTTTTCTTAAAGACAGTACTTCTAAGTGGAATGTTCTGAAACTGGCCTGGTTTGGCAAAGGGAGGTAGGACTATGTATTTTGGGGTGTTTTCAACAGGAGCTGGACTTAATGGCAGAAATGTGTCATTATTCTAAATCTGTATAACCTTTAAATAAACAACCCCTTTCCTTTTTCACCAAATGCTTGCACTGTAATCACACTTCTTGTCAGCAGGCAAATGAACCCCACTGCTGTTTCAGAACAGCATTGGTGGGGTTCTGTAACAGGGTGTAGGGAATGCACTTGAAAGTTAAACAAACCTAGAGTCACTTGCTATGTGATTTTCAGCCAGTAAGTTAGCCTCAATGAGCCTTTGTTTCTTCACTTGTGAATGAAAAGGACAATGCTTGCCTCAAAGGTTTAGTTAAAGGATTAGCTATCTGAGCACCTGGCCTAGCATATGAGCATACATGGTCATAACTGCAGTAAAGCTGATTTGCCCTACTCCTCTTCCCAAGTGGGAGGTGCATAATGGTAAGACTTATAATGGCTCTCTGACAGTAGAAAATTGCATACACACATTATGCAGTGTGAGATATGTAGATTTTTAGGTGTGAGGTTGTACAAAGTAGTGTGTGTACATCAATGGGCTGTTCTTAGATAAAGCTGAAAAAATATGACCATTCTTGGCAATTGCTGAATTAAGCTATAGAAAAATCAAAGTTTTCCAAGTAGTCCTCCTTTGAGAGTGGAGTATCAAAAATTGTCACTTAGTCACACATTTTAAATCTCTGTAATATTTTCCTCATTCATCCCAGCATTGTCAGCACAGGTGTTACCCATCCTAGGTGTAGACAGATTTCTAAATGAAGTGCTAAGTTCATTGGTTTTGATTTAATAGTCACAGTTTCCAGAACTGGCTACTGTACTCAATAAGTCATTGCCTCTTTAAAAAAATAAAAAGGAATAAAAAAAGAGGAAGTAGAGAAAAGGCATCAACTTTGACTGCCAGTAATCCCACGACATTCTCTCCCAGATAAGAGTTCATGGGAAGAGTATGTGAATGAAAGTGCTGTTTGTGGACAAAATTAACCTGTCTGAAATCTATATGTCAGCATTTCTAGCACTGATCTAGGAACCTGGAGAACCTGCTCTCTAGGTGTTTATAAGGCAGCAGTGGAAAGTCAGACTGCTGAAGACAGCTGATCCAGGAGCCTTGAAAGGAAATGTTGGCACATGATTTCTCTGTACATCCAGCCCATTTCTTAAGCCTCATCAGCCAGAGAAACTGGCTTTGAGCCCCACTTGTATCATTTTACAGCCAGACACACATACAAACTATTAGATGACACTACATTGGTATTTTTAACCATTTATAAATCCACCCTTTAGATACCTAATGCCTTAGACACATGGACAATTGTTTGGGTGGCTGGGAGAAGGGAAAATCAATAAATACCATAAATAAGGCAGAGTTACTATCAAAGTTATACTTGACTTAAATGTCTGTGCTCTTTCGACCACAGTGCACTGCTTTGGAAGTGACCTCAGGGACTCTCGTAATCTGGCATTAGCTTCTCTACTTAGCCTAAAGTCTCAAAATCTACACATATACATTTGCTTTTCTGGTATCCAGCCAAACTGAATTACTCACTTTTCATGAACACACATTAGCTCCCAAGTCAATGTCTTTGTACTTTCAATCTGGAACCCTCCCTGCTTAGAATAGTTTCGGCTCATTTAGATGCCTGCCAAATTTCTAAATAAAGAGCAGCCACATCTGAAAAGTTTTCTCTAGCTCCCTCTTTCTATCTCCTGGCTTTTCTTAGCATCCTTTTTGATAACACATATTCCAGAGTCTCTAATTGTTTGCTTACCTGGCTGCCTTTCTCACCAAACTGTCACATTCACCTTTCAAGCTCCTGAGTCGTGACACTGCTGGGCTCTAGTGGCATTAGAAAAAGGTTTACTTAATGAAAGAAGGAAGTGATGAATGGACGAATCCAATGAAAGCTCTCAGAAAATGTCCCAAAATCCTTGGGATGAGGTGAGCTATTATCATTATACATCACACACACCATTACATATTATCTTTTATAAACTATGACTAAGCCAGACCTCACAGAGTACACACTGATTTCTTTGAAGGCAAAAGTCCAATTTTGGCTATAAATTAAACATGAGAAACAATTAGCATTGCAGACATCAGCTTGTATAGACAATTATCTCATATATCCAAGGAGGGAGTTTAGGTGCTATTTCAACAACTGGCTTAGCATGTCAATTTGAGCAAGAATCCATTGTTCCTTAATCTTATCACCTATACAAGACAGATAAAACATTTTGATCTTTTAAAAAACTCAAGGGCTCATTAAGTTGATTTTGTGAAAGCTCTGAGCATTTTGAGGGGAAATGCTTGCCACAGGACTTACAACTTTGCAGTCTTATCTCATGTGGGGCATATAGGTTATGGAAGTTGTCTCCATTGTTCTTCACTATCTAAAGCAAATAGTATAGATTCGAGACATCATTGAGAATGAGATTGAAGTTAGGCAGATATTTCTGTCTAAGAAAGAGATAAAGTTACCATTTCTGGAATAGTCTTTACCAGTATCGTATACAAACTGAAGCCAATATAGCTTTATAAGGCTAAATTTGGAGGACTCATCCTGAAAACTGTGGAAAGTTCTACTTTCCTTTTTCAGCCCCAGAAGGGTGGTCTTTGGTGCTGCTTGTTGTTCAGAGGCTCCACTGCTGTGAGCACTGACTTCTGTTAAAGATTCCTCATGCTGAAGGGTGGAAAGAGCCCCGTACTCAGTTATGGGTGTTCCATCCCAAGAAAACCTGGGCCCCGGGTGCTATGGCTTTTGCCTTAGTCATCTGTGTTATCTAAAATGAACCTTTCACACAGAAAAATCTCATGCTATTTAGATGGCATCTTTTCTTAATTTAAAAAAGAAAGTAGCTACAAATAAATCAACATAGGATCCTAAAACATGGTTCAAGTAACCCAAAATAAGGCAAGAAGAGAGAATCAAAGGAATGAGAAATAGAAGAAAATAACAGAAAACAGCAAAATGGCAGACTTAAGTCCTCTTGATAGGGGACTTAAGAGTTTGAAAATTTTAGTTTGAGTAATAGCTAATAAGCTTAGTAATTAATGCATATAAAAGCTTTTGTTCCAGGAACTGAAGGTATGACCCACCCTGACTCCAGGAGACCATAAGCAGTTCCACCTTTGTTCCTCAGGAGGACTGCAAGCAATTCAAGATGATATCTGAACCATTGTACTCCAGGGTGAGATGACCACCGCCTGGGGCGAGAATGCTGAAGTTGTTTTTTTAATCCAATTAACTCCTCCCTGAATTTCAAAACCCCCTCACCACACCTTGTTTATTCCCTGATATAAAAACCTTGGCCTGGAAGGAAAAGATAAGATGGTCTGTTAGGGTATGAACCCACCATCTTCTCAGGTCACTGGCCATCTGAATAAAATTTCCATAAAGATGCTATCCCTATCTCTGCTTATCAGGTTTGGTAGTGACATGCAGCCCAAACAATGGTGTCTTTTCTGGTTTTACTCTCGTATCAATAATTGCCTTAAGTGTAAATTATCTAAATACTAATCAAAAGATAAAAACTGAGGGGGAAGATGGCGGTGAGTTAGGAGGAACAG
>PVJI01017188.1:0-36289 GCA_004026765.1 Micronycteris hirsuta | reverse complement strand
TGATAACTGTTTAGGAGGCATTCCTAGCAAGGGCTTCTTTCAGCGTTCTGGCAGCTGGCCTGCTTAAAGCTTAATTTCATCTTTAACCCTTCCATAGGCAGCATTAGTTAGGGGCTTTTGTTGTCTGCAAGTCATACTGTGCAATACCATAAGACTGTGCTAATTTTCAGTAGTAAAGTACCAGTATCTAAAAATCTTACCACCAATTATTCAGCAAAAACAAGCATGTAAAGAGAGATATATAGGAGAACTGTCAAAGTCGCTTCTGCTGTGCAGATGCATCTCCTCCATCCTGACTGTCATGGATCGGGGTCGGCTCCCAACAGCCATCAACAACCGGGGCCCACCTGGGCTGCGCGTACTGGTGCTGCACAAGTGCAGCTCCTGGTGCCCACACACCAGCGTCCAGTGCAGGCCTAAATTATTTGTCCAAACCCCAGGGGGGCGTGACCCAAAAAGGCCCACCCTGTGTGTCTAAAGCGCCATTTGGCTGTGCCAGTCTCCCGAGACGAGGGAGGAAATATCCTGCTCGACCCTGTGAGCCAGATGTGCATGTGACGCAGGAAGGCTTTGGATGGGGTTTATGGCAGCGATTGGAATGGCTTCATCAACCCTTGGGCTTCTGGTCCCAACTATGGAAGGAAGCAGAGGTATGGTACTCCTTAATTGAAAAGCAGCTGGCTGCAGTACATGCTGCCCTATTGGCCACAGTGGCCACAACAAGAACTACCCCTGTGACAGTTAGGACCACCTATCCCATTGCAGGGTGGGTCTGGGACTGGGTGGCCAAGCCTTGTAGTGGGACAGCTCAGACACCCACATTAGTTAAGTGGGGGGCTTATCTGCAACAAAGGAGTACTCTGTCCACTAGCCTTTTTGGGCTGAGCTACAGAAAGTGTTAGGTCCAGTTATTTATGTAGATGAGAAATCTACTGCTCCTGTCCCTATAGAAGAGACAGAAGCCAGCCCCTTCCAGGAGGCACAGGCTCCTATTCCCTCAGATGCATGGTGCACTGATGGGTCCAGCAGGGGCCAGCCTGCAGCGCGGACCACCACAGTGATTCAGCCAGAGACAGAGACGATCTGTTTTGACACCGGTGTGGGGCAGAGCAGCCAATGGGCTGAACTCCGAGCCATTTGGCTTGTGGCAGTCACTGAAACCCCATCTCTCACTATTTGCACAGAGTTGGGCAGTGTACTAGGGGCTGACATTATGGACCTCTACATAGCATACAAATAAATGGATGGTTATGCATAGACCATTGTGGGGACCGACTTTGTGGGAAGACTTGTGGGAGTTAGGCCACCAGAAACAAATCACTGTATTTCATGTTACTGGACATGCACCTCTTGCTTCCCCTGGGAATGATGAGGCTGACACTCTAGCCAAAGTGTGGCCTCTAGAAACAGTACCTGCCAGTCCCTCAGGAAGGGAAGTAGCCTAATGGCTACACCATCGCCTCTTACATGCTGGGCAGAAGACCATGTGGTCCACTATCAAAACTTAGGGGTTATGCCCTGGTTGGTGTAGCTCAGTGGATTGAGCGCGGGCTGGGAACACGACGGTCCCTGTTCGATTCCCAATCAGGGCACATGCCTGGGTTGCGGGCCAGGTCCCCGGTGGGGGCCATGTAAGAGGCAACCATACAGCCCTGGCTGGTGTAGCTCAGTGGATTGAGCGCGGGCTGGGAAGCAGAGGGTCCCGGTTCGATTCCCGGTCAGGGCACATGCTTGGGTTGCGGGCCGGGTCCCCATGAGGGCCATGTGAGAGGCAACCATACATTGCTGTTTCTCTCCCTCTCTGTCTCCCTCCCTTCCCCTCTCTCTAAAAATAAATAAATAAAATCTTAAAAAAAAAAAAGAGGCAACCATACATTGCTGTTTCTCCCTCTCTTTCTCCTTCCCTTCTCCTCTCTCTAAAAATTAAAACAAAAAAACAAAAAAAAATTAGGGGTTATACCTGTTGGGGGTATACATTGACAGAGGCACAAGAAGCTTGTGAGACCTGTGTTGTCTGCTCATGAGAGCATCCCCGAAGGCCTGTGGGAACTTCTGGACAGGTTGTGTGGGGACGAGTACCGCTGGCCAGGTGGCAGGTGGATGTAATCAAGCCCCTACCTAGTTCAGAGGGATATAAATATGATATTACAGGTGTGGACATGGCCACAGGACTTTTAGCTGCTTATCCCGGATGGCACCCAGATCAGGAGCAGTGATTGCTGCGCTGGAGCGGTTATGTGCTGCTTATGGGTGACCCCTAATCATTGAAAGTGATCAGGGGATGCATTTTACTGGGGCCTTGGTACAATAGTGGGCTCTGGACTTGCAGATTTACAGGAAATTCCATGTGACCTATCATCCCCAAGCTGCTGGAATGACTAAACAGTACGATGGTCTCTTAAAGCAGAGCCTGCGAGCTGCAGCTGCCACCCCTATGCTGAGGGGTTGGGCGAAACTCTTACGGACTGTCCTCCACACTCTAAATGAGAGGAGTCAGAGGTGGGGCTCAGCTCCAGTGGAAGCCTTCCTTCACTGGACTGAAGCTCCAGTTCAGCCACGGGTACGGACTAAGGATGCATTGTTGAAACCAGGCATGGGAAAACAGGGGCATATTCTCTTGACTGCTCTGGAGGGCCTGGAACGAGGGCAAACAGCCACTTGGACATGACCTTGGTAAATAATCCCCCCACATGTGTTGAGTGGCTCTTGTTTCCCCTTGGGGCCAAGGGGTAGAGAGAAACTCACAAATATTGCCCTGGGTGATTGGGACATGGCTCCAGTCTTAAAGGTGACATATCCAGGGCCAGCAGACCATGAATGCTTCTTTGTGGCACCTTTGTGATCTCCCTTTGGCCCAGTATGAGTTCTCCCCTATTATTGCAAATAGATGCTAAGCTCCCAGTTGAGGCATGAAAGGTCTGGTATTCACGCCCAGGAATACCCCCTCTGCCAGCCACTGTCTTATCGGCTGACCAGAGCTTGCTTCTATATTTCCTGAGGGTCTAACTTGCCTTTACTGGTGCCTATAACTGCTCTGTCTTTTTGCCCTTAGGGTGCAAAGTAACACCTTAGTGGACTGGGATCATACCTATGCCTTAGTGGCTGACCAATCAGCGTGCTGGGTCTGCACTGAACTCCCCTTGAGCACGTCGACTGGTCTCCCATGGTGCATCTCTCCTGCTTCTGTCTCAAACTGGACTTGGCTTCAGAACCAGCGGCACAGTGCACATTCCTTGTGGAATGCGACCTAGACTGACATCTATGCTGGGGCGAAGCAGCAGTATGACCCGCCCAAGCCCTTAAGTGGCTATTCCATATGGGATGGCTCGGCACGGCTCACAGCTGAGGTCATGGGACTAGCTGGACCAGCTCCCCTTTGCGTTGAGAACCTCAAAGGACAAGCCCAGGTGGGCTGGAATCTGACAGGTCTATGTCAGATCCATATTCTTGGATATTGCTGGGAGGCGCAGAATGGTGCATGGGCTGCTATTTTCACTGGGACCCTCTGGGTGGGTGGCCAACATGAGTGGCCTTGCTTGTATGGAAATTGGACTCAACTTTGTACGTAGGGGTGGCCTGATTTCCTGTGGTCTGGCTGTGTGCTGCTGAAGCTTGTACTGCTGCTGTGGCAGCGCTTGCTTTGCTTGCTTGTTGCTGTAGCCTGTACTGCTGTTGTGGGTTATGGGCGCAGGGCTCTGCCCTCCTCACTGAGGGACCTTGCAGAAGATATCCTTGCATGGATTGTAAGGTGAGAAACCCAGAATGGGTGGATTGTAGGATAAGTAGAGGCAGTCTGGATTCCTCACCCAGATGTCTGGGTAACTAAGGGAAGCAGTGCTCCCATATCCTTGGAGGCACCTAATAACTAGTGTTCTCATAGCCTTGAGACTGGGTACGATAAACTGTTTCCATAACATGAAGTACACTCACATGCACAGACTTATGTTGTTATATAATTTCTGGCATTTTGCCGGCTTTGTTCCCCTCTAGCACTTAAACAGGTAGGGACTCCCTGCTGGGGGCGATGATGTTGAGAGACATGCAAGGGGACGGGTGCCATGGTGGGTGCTGCGCTGGGGAGCAGGGGCCATGACATGAGACGTGCAGATAGACACGCAGTTTGCAGCATGTGTGGCTCGCCTACCTATGAATAAAGGCGTGCCAGACATCCCAACAGCTCTGTGAATGTTTTTCTGTCTGCATGAATACCATGAACCTGCCTGGCCTTGAAGGGTGGCAATGCGGTGCGAGGGTACATGAAGAATCACCCACTGGCCTCAAAAGTATCCACCTGGGAGATACACAAGCCATTGGGCTCAGAGTTCATAGAGCAAGTCTGTGGCCACACCTAACTTCAGAGGGCAGATGGGTGCAGCCTGTTCTGGCCTGGAAAGAGGGTCTGAACTATACTTATCTGAACTTGAATCACACTGTGCCCTTGGGGCAGTGGGGGATGAGCTGTGGGTGGGTAGGGGATCATGACTGTTACAGCTGGGATTGAGGGATAAGAGTTCCTCAAGGAAGAGAGGAAGGTGCCAGCTGCCCCAAACAACTGTCTAGGTAAGTAGCTAAGAGTCAGTCATCCCAGGGTGGAAGGGCCTTGTGTGAGCAAGACAGCACAGGGCAGCCACACCCAGCTGCTGGGCAACGCAGTCAGAAGGAGCCCTGAGGGGCCCGCAGGGCCCAGAACTCCAGGGAAGAAATGCAGGCATGTTCCAGCCCAGGGAATATTGCACGAGCACTGGACTCCACAGAGATGTTTCCGATGTGGGGCCTCTGTGTATGTTTTCCGTTCTGGTTCTTGTTGGGCTGTGGAGAGGCAGAGGTGCCAAGTGAATAAGGAATGATTGTCACCACCCCTTAGAGTTTTAGACCCCACTTTACAGGGACTACCAGTACTTGGATTGATTAAGGAATTTTCTCAAATCCATGGAGCAATTCAGGAAAACCTGCATTTACTAAGGACTTACTACATGCCAAGTTTGTGTTCACGTCTCAGGATTTCCTGTCTCTGTTATAGGAGCAAGGAAGCACAGAGGTTGGGGGCACGTTGCAAAGCCAGGCAGGCCCAACTTCAAAGCCTCAGACTTCCTTCCCCCAGCACCCTCCGCAGTCCTGGGGGTTGTCTGGGGCGGGGGAGCCCAGGGGAAGGAGCAGTGGGCCTTTAAAAGGACGATGGTTCCAGCATGTGAACAAGAAACTCGGGGAACCAGATGGAGGGTTGCAGGCCTGCCTCTCAGGCACATTCCTGAGCTCTGAAAGGAGAAATAAAAGTGTTCCCTTGTCTGCGAGCTAAAGAGACAGCAATATTGTGGTGTAACGAGGACCAGATGGGCTTCAGGAATTTCCAAAGCCCTTTCAGTGTATTAGACAAAATAGCCTCCCAGCCACGCAGCATAACTTTGGCCTCCTGGGTATCAGTTACTGAGATGACCGGTGGGCTACACACACTGGCCAGAATGGAGTAGGCCTCTGGCTGGGCCCCTGGCTACTCCCCCTGGCCCGGCAGGAACCCCCCTCACTTGTGACACCTTCCCCAGAGCTCCAAGGTCAGGGCGCACACCAAGAATCTCACTCTCAGAGTCAGAAAGGGATACGGAAGTCCCAGAAGCTACCTGGCTAGATTGCTCCCTGATTCGTGAGCTCTCTTAGGGGGAGGTGACACCCAAGGGCATCTTCCCTGTGACCTCTGTCATCACATGCAAACACAATTGTATGAGAAGGAAGCTATTTCATATTGCCGGTGCTTGAATTGTGCTTGAACCCAGAAGCACTGCATTGTGTCAGTCGCAATTATGATGAGAATGCCCTGTCTCGTTCCCACCTCATATCAGTTGAGCACTTGCCCGTGCCAGGGCATCTTATGGGGGAAAGACTGAGGCTCAGGGCTTCAATCAAGACCTCACAGCAAATCCAGCTCTAACCACTGTGAGACATTGCTTCCCTATGGGCCCAGCTCCTACGTGGAGCAAAGCCCTCTGTCCAGGCCTCTGTTTCCCTATCTGTGCAATAAGAGATTGGACAGTGAACCATGAGGGTCCTTCCCACACTCACCCTCTGGACCCTAATTCTGTTCTCAAACAACTCAGAGACCACATGGCAGCCCCATTTCCATTGACTCACACAGTCCTCCGCAGAGGGAGCAGCAAGCCTCAGAGAGGGGATGCCATCTGCTCAGAGGCACTACTCAGGCCAGTGACAAAGGCAGGTTTGAATGGAGGCTGGCCAACTCCAAAGTCTGCGTCCTTTCTCCAGCCCCCTCCCACCCTCCAGTGGAGATCATGGCTCCTCCATGAAGACATGTCAACTGTGCCTTGGCCTTCATAGCAGCAAGGAAATGCAGAGACAGTGCTCTGCCACTCAGTCTGATATAGTCTTGGGTGAGTGCTGTGTGCTTCTCTGAGCCTCGTTTCCCAGTCTGCAAAACGAGGCTCCAGGTCCCTGCCCAGGAAGGCTGCTATAAGGGTGAAGACAAAGCAGGAGCGGGAAGGGTGGTTTGGCTGCTGATGGGGAGGGCTTTCTGAGTTCTTCTCACTGATGCCACGGCAGCACATGCCACCGCTACTCCCCCTACTCGCTCAATAGGGAGGCTGCTAGGGAAGCCAGGAGGCTTGGCTCGCCAGAGGTGTCAGTTTCCTTAACAGCCCTCCCTGGGTCTTACTTTCCCTATCTGCAAACCAGCAACAGTGACCGCCAGCACTGAGCCAGGATCCTAGCAGGACCTATGAGAAAGACAGCCTTCTCTCCCCAGCTGCAGTGCCAGGAGGCTGGGCCTCTATGTGCCATGGACCCTCAGCTCTGACTGTTCATATGCCAATCCATAAAGCACTTCTCAGCTGCCTGCTCTGTTTTATTGTCAGACATTCACTTTGTACTTGCAAAGTTCAGGCTGCAAGTTGGATGGCCTTTCAGAAAGCCTGATGTGTCTTCCAGCTGAAGAGTGTTTCAAGGGCAGGAAATGGATACTGCCCTTCTCTGAAAGCCCAGCTCAAGCAGACAGCCACTCACCCACTTAAAACTGCCACACTTCCCTCCACTGGCCCTGCCACCACTGCCAAGGGACCAAGCCTCTGGGTCCCATCTCATCTAGACATTGGGTGCTGCCACCTGCCTCTCCCAGGACTGTTGGTGAAGGTGTGCAGTGGGGGGGACTGAGAGGTCCAGATGGTATGTGAGATGTAATCTTTGCCAAGGTACTCTCATTTCAAACATTTGCAGAGAGGGGCTGATTGCAGGAAAAGTGCACTTGTTTTGGAGTTGGATGGATCTGGATCTATTCCCTGGCTTTTCCATTACCTGTGTGCTCTTGGGCAATACACCTGTCTCTCCAAGTCTCTGTCTTCTCCTGTGCAACAAGGTGATGATTACGATGGAACACGTATTGAGTGCTGGACATTGCTTTAAGCGCTTTACACATTAACTCATTTCATTCGTAAGAACCCTGTGAGGTAGGTTCTATCATCCTCATTTTACAGATGAGTAAACTAAGGCACAGAGTAGCCCCACTAACAAGGGGAGGAGGTGGGGCTCAAAGCCAGGCTGGCAAGAGTCTGCACCCCACAGCCTCACAAAAGTCACAGGACAACATTGCTCACGGGGTGTCACTGAGCCTTCCTACGTAGGCCCTGGGCCTGGAACAGGGGTCCACGGCCAGTGTTGGCTGAGCTAAATGAAACCAACTCAAGGGCAGGCTGCTCTAGAGGAGTTCCTGGCCCTAAACTGCGAGCACTTGGCTGAGGAGCCAGGGAAGTGTCATAAAAGTCTCCTTTAAATCTGCCCAGGAGCACTCGGCTGGGAGGGGCTGTGCCAGCAGCTGCCTTTGTTTGCACCCAAGGCAGTAGGCTGGGAACCTTCATTCCTGCCTCTGCTGCCTACCAGGCTGTTACCTCAGGCGCGATCTCTGTGTGGTGGAGGGTAGCTGCCTGAGAACCCCTCCACTGGTAGCAAGTAGAGAGCAGAGCTGTGACTCTGGGAGAAGAAACCCGTGCCCAGGCCTCAGCCAGGCACATGCTAGGGTTGTGAGGTCGGGAGTGGACGGTGGCTGCTTTCATACAGTGCCTGCTTGGTGCCACATCTGAGCTGCCACCAGTGTCACATCCTACATTCCTGCTTCAGCCCCGCGAGCTCAGGACTACGACCTCCTGGGTGGCTGAGGAAGCAGGCTGTGAGAGGCTGTCATTTGCCCAGGGGTCCTCACCCAGGCCCAAGCAGAGCACGATTCCCCACGTGGTGGGCTTGGGCTTCAAGGCCTGTCCACTCTCCAGTGCTTAGGGGGACTCCACCTCTCAGGTCAAAAGTTCATGCTCCGGCAGGGTCCTCTTGCAGAAACCCAGCCCCCACCCAGCATCAGGGCTGGTCCACGGCAGGCTCCTATTTGACGGTTTTCCCGAACTGGTCTGCCCCCAAGTTCTCACCATAGCATGGGTCACCTCCAGGCCTCCCCCAGTCGATCCCCACTCTCACCCTGGGCTGCAGCACCCCGCGCATCAGCTAGGGCTGGTCCCTCAGCCACCTCACAAATGTTGGGGTGTTCCCCTAGGGTTTTTATACCTTAGGGTATAATTTGCAAACAGCAAAATGCACAGATCTTAAGAACAGATCCCAAACATTTCACCTCAACTACCCTTGATTCTTCAGTGAGACGTACAGGAGAATCATCATCTGTATCGCTAGCATTCACTAGGTGCTGAGAAAATGCAACACGTCCTCCATGTGTTCTATGCATTAGGGCATTTATCCATGGAACCTCCCTCTAGGTAAGTCTTAAAGGCGCCTCACAGATGAGGAAACAGCTCGTAGATACTGGAGCTGAGGACTTTCTACAAATGCTGCTCCTCCACTCACTAGCAGTGGGCTTGGAGGAACTAACCCAGTTTATGCCTCAGGGTCTACATCCGCACAACAGATAAAAAATACTGCAGTTCTTACCTCAGGGTGCGGTGAGGTTCGACAGGTAATTCCCACCAAGAACCTGGAACGAGGCCTGGCACCTGCCAGCCTTCATCCTCCTCCTCGTAGCTAGCACAGGGCCGCCCTGGACCCCAGCCCGCCACCTCCCTACCCCTGATATCTTCCTCTGATGTCCTTGTCCCTGGTACTGACCCTTGTGCATTCACCCTGCTCCCCACCCAGGCTGTGCCACTGACCCTAGGGATGGCCTGGTTCCTCTGCCAGGCTGAGGACAAGGTCCTGTTCCCCGCCTGCCGGGATCCCTCTGCCTGACCCCGACCATCCCCACAAGTGTTTTAACTGAAGCCCATGGCTAGAACCACCCCCACCCACCACCTGCCGCCCCCCACACTGTGCGGAGCCACCGTCACAGCCCAACCCCAGCCCTGCCTGCCTTCCCATCCCATCCTTTCCCAGACCCGGGACTCTCCTCTGCTTAGACAGTGACGAGTACCCCCCCACCCCCTTCACTCCTGCTACATTTGACGAGTACCCCTCCACCCCCTTCACTCCTGCAGCTGAGATACACGCTTTGGAATCCACCAGAGCTAGGTTCAAACCTGGTGCTCCACTCACTAGATGTGCATGTGGATGGGGTTTAATTGCTCACAGAATCTCAGTTGTGTCATATTAAAATGGGAATGACGACCTACGTCATAGGACTCAGTGGATGCAATAAAATACTATCATTTCTTGGGCAGCTGCCTCACGCCAGGCCTCGTGCTACGTGCATTGTAAATTTGTGTTCCCTTCAGTTTTTAGGAGGCAGGGATTCTTCATCTCAAGAACACACAGTGACTAGGTCCAGTCCAGAAGAGCTTTTATGGTTCTCTACAAACAGAAGCTCAACAGTGATGAGCCACATCACAACCTTTCCCCAGATGTCAGAGGCTACATTGGAAGTGACGGGAATTTAGGGCTCTCAAGTCAGATACAGAGAAACCAATGACAAGGGGGAGGGGGCCAAGTGCATAATGCCTCAGGTCTCGTCCAGGTCAGCTTTTTCGACAGTCTGTGATCTTGGAAATTTTACCCCACCTCACCCCTGCTCCAGCAGAGGGGGCGGCCAGGGAGTGTGAGGGAGAAAGTGGGAGATTGCAGGAGCACCCCCAGATGATAATGAATCCGAGTCCCATATGTGGATTTGATCTGGGACTGAGACACCTCTCTAGCCCCACCTTTTTCCACTAGGGACACACCCAGGCAACGGAGGAGTGGATGCTCCTCCCTCAGCTGAACTTTCTGTGGGGCCTAAGAGTCCCCTTCAGAGTAGAGCTGAGGATAAGGTTAGGGCCTACTCGGGACCACGGACACAGAGCATGATCAGGGCCTCAAGGAATATGGGTGAGGCCAGTGGAGGCTGCAGCTCTACCCAGGGCCCCGCCCCAGCCCCCTTCCCTTACAACTTGTAGGCCAGGATGGAGACCCTCTGCTCTCCATGCAAAACCCCAGCCTGGCCTCACCAATGCTTCAGTACCTACCTGGGGCCTCAGTCCCTGCAGGACCTAGCTTGGCCACCTGCCCCATCTGAAATGTCCCTGTCTGGGCCTCATCTTCCTCTGCCCCTCCCTACTAGGGTCAGCAGCCCCATTATGCCTCCATTGCTGAGGCCCTGGGCCAAGTGTTCTTCCTGAAACTGTCCTTCCCCCTGAACAGGTGAGACCACTGTGGAAGCAGGGATTTGGGGCTCCTCAGGCCTCTCCATCACTTATCACCACTGAGGGGCTCAGAGGGCAGGCCCAGTCCTTGTATTATTGAAAGGGAATGTCAGAATGGAAAACCCACCTGAACCCTCTTCCCTGCCACCCCTCACATCTAGGACCAGGGCTCCTGCCTACTGGCCAGGAATTCAGGGACCCTCCAAAAGTCCTGGCCTCCATACCCAGCTCTCAGTCCCACCCACATGTTGTCCCCAGCTCCTCATGCCCTGCCTGAGACAAGGGGAGCAAATTGCATGACTTAAAAGGAAGAGGCTCAACCATGGTAGAGATGGAAGCTTCCTTGGTCTGACATGGGTCTGACGTTTTTGAAAACCAAAGTACCCTGCCCCCTGAGCCCTCCCTGCAGCCCCCAGAGACTCACCTACCCTCCTCTCTCCTTGGGTGAGCTACCTGCTTCCCCAGGGCTTGGTCAGAGCTGTGATCCCATGTGCTGTCTTCCTGGGACTGCCTTCTGCTCCCTCCCACAGAGGGGCCTGGAGATCCTCTAACACCCAGTGGGGAGAGCAGAGGAGCAGCCTGCCAGCCCCTAAGGCAGGCCCAGTCAGGGACAGGCCCTGGGCCCCTGGCAGCTGCCCCTACCCCCCCACGTAGTTAGAAAAGAAGAAGCACTGAGGGGGGTGGCGAGTGGGAGGCAGGCAGGGAGCCGCTCAGAAGGGCAGTGCAGTCAGGGCACCTCCTGGAGTAGCAGAGGCGTGTCTGAGTTCTGTGCTGAGATGCTGGGTGACTCAGGCCCAATGAGCCCCAGGCCATACAAATTAAGGATGGAGTCGGCAATGATGCGGGCTGTGCGCTTCTGGTACCCGCCTGAGGTCACCATGAGGATGGGCACCTGGTGGCCACGGACAACCCGGAATACCAGTTCATCTCGCTTCATGATGCCCTGTGGGGAGATTGGGAAGGCTGGCTCAGACACACCTCGATCTTTGTGGTATCAGGAGGTCCTGCTATTTGCACCCACCCCTCTCTGACAGCAGGAGAAACACCAGTGTGGTCCACCTGTCCTGCTGCTGCTGAGTCTGCAGAGCTGACCCTCCCCTGCCCTCCAGGGTCAGGACATACCTGTGGGCTAATGGACAGTCCCCCAAGGCGGTCACCCTCGAGGACATCAGTGCCTGCGTTGTATACCACCACGTCGGGAGGATGCTCCTGAAGGGCTTTCTCAAGGTTCCTCTCCACTTTACCCAGGTACTCCTCATCCTCTGTGCCCCACTCCAGCTCCACCTTCCGCCTGATGGCCTCTAAGAGGGACACAGGAATACTCCCAATGTGCAGAGAAGAGAAACTGAGGCTTAAGAGGGCAAAGATGGCCTGGGTCCCTATCAGCGTTCAAGGCAGGACTAAAAAATGGTCTGACTCCAACACTGCTCAGGCTCTCATTTCACCCCAAGTAAGCTAAAAAGAGCCCCAATAGCTGCAAAGCAGGGGCCCAAAGGAGAGAAGGGGAATTGAAGATAAAACACTTTGCCCTGCAGACTGAGAGACCTGAGTCAGACATCTGCTCTCACTGCCTCCATGAGCCCTTGCCCAGACACATGGCTACCACGTTGTGCCCTCATGTCCAAATCCAGCATATTCAGGATTCAGTTCAGAAACTGGTCCCTTGGGCCACACCAGCTGCTGACCACCCATAGCAGACTCACTCACTAGCCCTACCAGCAAAAAAGCCCCCACTCACAAAGTGAGCAGGTCCCTGTATTTTCACAGCTGATCTGAGCATCTCTGCCTTTAGATTAAGTTTAATCTGCCTGCATTTATTTAACAACTATTATATTTGAACTGATTTCTGCCATCTTATTTGGAATATCTTATCGTATTTCCCCTTTGTTTCTTTTTCATCACTTCCACTGTTCTACCAGACAGACACATACCTAAGAGTCTATTTTTATCCTTCTGATGGCTACCCCCAATATAAGGACCCACACATGTGTTTATTAGACAGGCTAATACGATCTTGGGTGGATCAAGTGACTTCTTTTGGTCTCAGTTTCCTCATCTATACAATGGGAATGATTCCCAACTTGCAGAGGTGCTGAGAATAAATGAAGTGAATTCTGCAGGGCCCAGCACATAGGAAATACTCAGGAGGGAGAGCTCCATCCATTCAAGAGTGCACTTAGGACTGGGGGATAGAAGCAGCTTACGCTTGGCAAAGCGGTCTCCAGGGTAGATATGGCGATTGTAGACGTCCATGATGTATACACGCTTGTCACCCATGAAGTCCCGTTCGTGCCCATTGCCCTGCGGGGAGAACATGGAAGCCACTTGCAGGCAGGTTCCCTCAGCAAGGCCAGGACCACCCCACTCAGGACCTGCCCTGCCCCTCCCCCATGCCTGAGCAGTGTGGTTTGCCCTTAGAGCAGAGGATCTCATGGCTGTTAAGTGATAAAGCTGGGATTCAACCTCAAAACCTGACCCCATGACCTTCCAGTGTGACCTTGAGCAAGCCCCAGCCCTGCCATTTTCTCCTCCAGGAAACAAGGCAGGAATCCTGGCTCCACCACCCTCTCAGGTCTGTAGTAGAATTGGCTGGGATCAGGAATGTGAAACATAAACTCTAAAAAGCTGCACTCATGTAACTTGGTTCAGGAGCTCTGTGTCACATGACCTTGAAGCAGGGCCCTGGACCACCACAAAGCTATAGCAGCACAGGTGTGGGAGGGGCCTAAGAGCCTATGGATGCCTTGCCTTGTCTTTGACCAAGAGGAGCCAGACCTCATTTTCAAGTCCTGATGCTTTCCCCGCAGGCAGTTGCCTTGGAGCCAAGCAAGCCTGAACTGGTGTGAGTGAGCATCTTCCTGAGTGGCTGGTCTGCAGTGCTTCTCAGCCCTGTGCAAAGTGACCGTGGAAGCTACTATGGGGTTTGGAGCACAAGAACAGCACTGCCAGACTGGGTTTAGGAAGAGCCATCAGCCTGGCTTACGGGGGCAGTCAGGAGAAGGGAGGGCGGACCCTCAGGTTTGACAGGAGCATTGAAGAGGACCAGCCACCCTGGCTGGGCTGACAGGGGCAGAAGGAGAAAGAAGGACCCTCTGCTTCCAGCCTCTCTCTCCAGACACAGGGAGAGGGATGGATCAGGATGAAGGTGGCAGAAGTCTGCCTTGGGGCTCAGGGCTGTTCCCAGGGTTGGGGGAGTTCCACGGTGTAGGCTTGCATGAGAGATGTTGATGGGGAGCATGCAAAGGGAGCCTGAGGAGGGGGACCCATGAGACCCCAGCCCCCACAGGGCACTCACCTGATGGGCGTCGAGATCAACAATGGTGGCCCTGGAGATGCCCTCCACTCGCTCAAACAGAAACTGCCCAGGGGAGGAGAGGGAAGGTGTGAGGACCCACAGAGGCCAAAAGACAGCCCCTCGGGACTCCCAGTTGGTGAGGGGCCAGGGCAGGAGGCTATACATGCTGTGGGCTATCAGAACCAGGCTAAACCATCACATGTCCAGCAGAGCTTGCAGCTCCAGAGAAGTATGTCTGAGTGGTCAGGAAGGCTCCCTGGAGGAAGAGGCCTGTTCTGTGCCATGAAGGGCTAGAAGTCAGGAGGTAGGTAAGCAGGGGCGTGAGGCTGGCCCTCAATGACAGTCCAGGAATCCTGAGGAAATGTGTGGGGGCTAGGGAACGGGGCACCTCCCCTCAAAACTGGGTCTGGAACTTTATTCTACAATCTTTGCCTTCCTACAACTCCATATCCTCATGCCTCCTTCCTCTCCCTCCAGCCTCTAGGAAGGTTCGCTATGTGCCTCCCTCTCTGGGATGGCCAGGGTCTGCTGACCTGCCCCACCCCCACATTAGTCTGTGTGCCCTGTGAGAACAGGGCCCATGATGGCCTGTTCCTGACACCCAGCCTGAGGTCAGGGGCAGGGTGGTCAGGAGGAATGCTAGGGTCCGACAGACATGGAGGCCAAGGCCAGCCCTACCCCTCTGGCTGTGTGACCTCACCTCCTTGGGCCTCAGTTTCCTCATCTGTAACATGTGAGGATTAATTGAGATGAGTCATGGAGAACAGTGGCTGGCGTAAGCTTGAGCCTGTAGTTAATGCCATCAGTATTATTGTGATCATTATTATTTCTATCTCCTCCTCACTCTTCTGTAACAATTCCCTTCTTACATGGTTGCTGCTACCCCTGTCCCCTGCCATTGTTGAAGGCTGTAATATCTCCCTTCTGTGGGGCTATAATACAACCCCACAGAAGGGAATGTCAGACTAGGTTTGAGCCTGAGCCTGGCTGAGCAATGCAGGAGCTTCCTCCCCTTCTGAGGCTCGGTTGCTTTCTCTACAATGTGGGGTGAGAACACAAAACCAGGAGTGGCAGGGGGATTCCAGGAAGGGCTCTCGGAGGTAAGTCCCCAGGTGCTCTCCTGCACACCTTGATGGTGAGTGTGATGTCCGCATAGGCGCAGAAGCCCCCGCCCCGGTCGCTGGAACAGTGATGGAAGCCACCACCTACGGGAGGGCAGACGTGGTGTGGTCAGGGCCAGGCTTAAGAGCTAGACCCAGGTGCACCCCCGCCCCCTGGCCTCCCAAGGGGCCCTTCCTGCTCAGCTCCCAGGAAGAGTGACTTCAGGTTGGAAAAGTGAACTGAGTGCTTAGATATGTCACCATCCCCAGGTCAGGAGGCAGCTTTGCCATCACAGCCACCCCGTCAGAGAAAGAAACCCCTTAGGTCGTCCCAACAAGTTGGCCTCAGTGCCCACTCACACCCCTCAGGGGACAGGAGCTCATTCTTCCTAAGGTAGTGAGTCACCACAGAGCTGGGCCTGCCCACATGTGAGTCCTCCTGTCAACAAGGGTGGTGGGGCTCTGGGGGCAGGTTTACCTTGGGACCACCCAGATTCTGCAGGGTGGTAGAAGGGGATATCAGACATGGCACAGTCTGCTGGTCATGGCTGCCCATGGCAATGGTGAGGGCCTTGGAGGCTGGGGTCCAGCCCCCTTTACCCCTCAACCCCAAGACCACAGCCTCAGAGCCTCAGTGCCCATGGAACCCATTCCCCTGCAACCCCTACACGAACCTGAGCTGCAGAGCTCCTAAAGTTGAGCCCCACAACTGCCTCACCTGGCAGTGTGAAGCCAGGGCCCACAGATACTGGGACTTGCCTCCTGCACCACTTAAGAGGCAGTCATTGGATCATAATGATGAGATAACGTCAACACTGAACTCCTAACCAGGCACTGAACTCACTGAAGTCTCCGTATAGTCCTAGCAGGCAGCATTATCATCATCATCTCCATTTTAGATTCAGAACCTAAGGCACAGAGAGGGTCAGCAATATGCCCTGTGTCACACAGCTAGCTAATGGCAGAACGAAGATTCAAACCAAGGCTGGACCAGGATCTGGGCTCAACCTCTACCAGGCCATAACACCTTCCATGAGGGAAGGGCCTGGGTCCTCTTGGGAACCCTGTAGAAACCCATGGCATATGTCACTCGTTCATTTGTTCAGTAGAGTATCATAACATCACGGGTAAGCCAGGCCTAATGATGGGTACCTGGACATACCAAGGTGGAAGAGACCCAGCCCCTGGCCTTCCAGTGCTCACAGTCCAAGGTGGGGGTCAATGAGGCTCTGAGCAAGCCACAAGGCCTATCTCAAGGTCCATGTTCTCATCAATAAAATTGGACTGAACAATAATACCCAGCTCAGATGAGAGGCCCGACAGAACAGGGCTTCACAAACTGTGACATGCCAAGCCTCCATGAGGGACACTGGCAAGGGCGAAGAAGACCATGGGTACAGCCCTCCCATGAGCCAATCTTGTGGGAGAGGCCAGGGGACTGGGGAATGATGGCCCTCAAGGCCCCTGAGAACAAAGTGATATTGATTCTGGGCCTGTCCACCCACCACGACATGACCAAGCCCCTGCAGACTGTCCTGGTCCCAGAGGTTGATGGAGACATTTGGGGGAGCCTCTGAAATTCTGCAGGTTTCAGTCCCATGCAGAGCTGTCCACAGATGGCACAGGCTTTCTGGGAGAGAGTGAGTTCCCCATCACTGCAAGTATGCAAAGGTGGGTCTGGGGAGCAACCTGGAGAACTCTTTTAGACAAAGATTCCATGCCAGAAGGAGGCATTGATTGGTCCCTCCCAGGCCCCGAGCTTCTGAGCTCACAGCTGCTTCCTCCAGGTCTCTTCAGGCCCTCCCAGCCTCCAGGCCTTGACAGGCCAGCTCCCCTAGGCGGGGCACTCACCCACATTGATGGCCCAGCCTCGCTCCACTGCCAGCTTTCCAGCCTGCGAGATAAGCACAGGGTAAAGGGCAAGGCAACCCTCTCCACTCACTCCTCACTCATTCACTGATTCACTCATTCATCCCATAAACAGTGCTTCTAGCCAGCGCTGAGGTGAGGCTACAGGAGGCACCCACCCCGGGGCAAACACAATCCCAGTAGCAAGTACCAGATGGGTTGGCATATGGGATGTGCAGTGCATAATCCCCTTTGCAATTTTGTGAGGAAACGAAAAGAAACATAAACTGCAATGACTTTAATTGGGCTTTCAAAGGGAAAATAGACAAGTTTTTGCTCATGGAAATATAGTAGACTGAATACTGAAATCCCATAGGAAATCAAAGTTTTGGGGTGTGCAGTAATACTCTAATAAACTGAAAAAACGTACAAATTTGCAAGCTAAAAAGAAAACTATAGGGATCAATAGGTGTTTATCCAAGTCTGAATTAGATCATTGAACACTGAAATCTGAAATGTTTCTGTGGCTAATTTTTGCTTTGAAGGCTGGTGCTCAATCCACTGAGCCACACCAGCCAGGGCTATGCAGCTAATTTTAAAGAAAACTACACAGAGGACAGCAAACCTAATTTCACCAGGAGTGTCGTTGCCACACCCACGATGGGGAGCAAGGGAGCTCCACCCATCATTGCAGGCAGGGGGGTTTGCTCTTCCATCTTAAATCCGGTACGTTGGAGCAATCATTTGGGGATATATCTCTGGAGGATAGGGGTATATCTTACATACCAGCAAATACAGTAACTTAATTGGAGGTCCCCAGGGGAAAAAACACACACAATGAATTCCAATGTCCTGGGATGGGGAAAGCTTTAAGAGAGTCATTATTCCTGGGCTTTGAAAAATATTTAAGATTGTGTTCAACTACTACGTGGGAGGAGGTCATTCCAGATGGAGAGCCCAGGATGGGCAAAGACTCGGAGGTGGGAAGGAACCAGGTGTAAGGGTCCCCAACCCAGCCTGCATCCCACTTGCCTCCTCACCTACCATTATGGTTCCTCCTGTCTGGGTCCGAAGGGGCTTCAGCACCTTCCTCTGCACAAGGAAGTTGGGGAGAAAGATGAGAGGGGGTATTTCTGTGATGGTAGCGACAGCAAAGGACCACTGTGGAAAGAGACGCAGACCGTTGGCCTCCCACTGCCATGCCCAGAGCTCAGAGGCAGCAGCTGGGAAATCACACTTCCTCTAATGCCAATTTCAAAGTACCTTGGGCAAACTCTGGGTCAAGTGCAGTTACTTTGGTATGAAACAAGAACCCCCCACAGGTCTGGATCCTACCAAGCTTTGGGCTCAACAAAGAACAGTTTACACAGCATGTTTTATTAAAGCTTGGTAGGCCCACATCCCTCAGTGCTCCAAAGCCCTTGGCTGCCCTCTTGTGCCCCGAACAAGAGCTGAGGAGGACTCCAACTTAAGAGGTGCAGGCCCAGAACAGGCCCATCCCTGCACAGAAGAGGACAGAGAGGATCTTTCTTGCCGAGGTCACATGGTGAGTCACTAACAGAGACCAGGTGTCCTGCTCCCCCAGCAAAGCATGGCCTCTTTATCCACTGAGAACTGGACCTCCTTTCAAAAGAGGCATCCTGCCCCCTCTCTCATTACGGAGGCAGGAGGAGCTGGGGCACCTAAAAGGCATACACACCAAAATAAGGACACAGCTTTTCCTGTGATCTTATTCCAGTGACCTCCCAGGTCCCTGGCAAATGTCCATGTACCCAATTCCTGAACCATTTTCTGCCTGGCTGAGAATGCACCTAGGCCCAGGCTCCCTGCTCCTACTGACTGCAGGTGGAGGCCAAGAAGGCCCAGGTTTCCTCTAGGTGTCAGGCCCCAAGGTGGGGGATAGAGCACTTCTCCTGTCAGGATGCTTTTTGTCGCCTACTGTGGAAGTGCTTATATGCAATGTGACAAGCCCTGCAATGGAAAAGAAAACGGTCTCAGTGGGGGTGGGGCAGATAGGCTTTCTGGAGGCACTAACATACATGAAAGCAGAGACTGAAGGTGAACAAGAGTTATACAGTTGTAGGAGTCAAGGTAAAAAAGTTATTGCTGGCGGAAGAGAAGTGAGTCCCCATGTTCAATGGAAGTTGGGTATAGCTGGGACATACAGGACCGGTCTGCTGGTGAAGGCTCTCAGGCATGTCAGAGCAGTAGGGAGCCTCAGACAGCTCTTCCCTCGCTGCTGTAGTTGTAACAGGAGAACCAGTTAGGGCAAGGAGAAGAGCAGCAGCAGCCCCAGGAAGGAAGCAAGAGATAACGAGGCTTTGGGGAAGGTGAGATGGGGATAGCTAACAGACAACAGATGAATGGAGGTGTCCAGATGCAAGGTCAGAACCCAGCACTCCAACACTGAAGGGCAAAGGCCAGGCTGGAGTTCACTGGGATGAAAAAGGGCTGTCTGGGGACCAGAAGGGTGACAGGGATTGGGTGGTAGAGGACAGCAGGTGCTCGGAATCCAGCCACCGAAAAGGAGGGAGTGAGTTTCAGGAAGGAGTGAGCAAAGTCGGGTATTGAAGCAGCTGAGGCCTCCAATGACAGAGAACTGGGGGGAAGTGTGGCCACTGTGATCACTAGTCAGAAGAGAATTAGAGATTCAGGCCTGGAGAGGCCTGCAGAAAAAGCATGTGCCTGGAAAGGGCCAGGAAGTTGTGGTGGCAGTGGGGGAGGGCACTCATGAGAGGTTGGGGCAGGAGGGCAGGACAAATCAGCCCACGGATTGGCTACTGTGGCTTAAGACACTGGCCAACAGGGGAGACATTCTGTCAGATTGCCTGCACTGCCACTGAACACCTGTGTGGCCACCCCTTCCAGTCTGGCGAGGCTGAGGATAGCTGAAGACTGGGCGCACTTGCTTCACTCTCTCATTCAAGCGAGCAGGGCCTACAGGACCTGGATTACTTGTCTTGAAGGAGAGGAGTCCATCTAGCCTTCCTCAAGCCCGGCCCTCTGGCTGTAACATGGAGGTACCACGGGCCTGGAAGGCGGGGGGTTGTGGCAGAGCTCGGACCCGCTGGACAGCTGCAAGACCCGCCCCTGTGCACATGTATTGTGTACTGATATTTGCAAAGCTGCAGTGGTGTGGGACAAGACGTGGGGACTTGTAAGCTAGAGACTGAATTTTACATGGGCCAAGCATAAAGTCACCAGAAGCACATACGGGATTCAGCCACAGGGACCAGCTCCCACAGGACAGGGCATCCATCTGTCAGTATTTCTTGACTTCTGGCCATGAAAGACTGGGCTAGGCCTTCTTCTAAGCCCAGCCGTGGTTTCTGTGCAAGGTAGCGCTGTGGCTTACTGACGCTCTAGACCGGAGCTAGCCAACCGAGGAACTGCCAGTCACACACAGCTACTTACATATAATTTTAAGTTACTTAAAAATTTTTTTAAGTTTTTTTTTAATTGAAATTTTGTTCCTCAGTCACACAAGCAATATTTTAAGTGCTTAATGGCCACACATGGCTAGTGACTGCTGGACTGGACAGAGCCCTTCTAGAACATTTCCATCATTGCAGAAAGTTCTGTTGGATATAGCTGCTCTAGAAAAAAACCATCAGTGGCCACAGTGAAAAATAAACGGAGGGAGTGGGGCAGACTGGGGGGTGATAGATGCTCCGGTGCCAGGAGCAGACACTTTATCTGGGAGGTGCAGTAGGCTGGAATAGGCCCACCCAGATCTGCCTGCAGCCTGGCCCCAGGCAAGGGCATTGAGGGACAGGCTGGATCAGAGCAGGATAGGGTCAGGGCTCATAAGTCTTCCTCAGTCACACTGGTTCAACTCTGGGTTCTGCCACTGCTGTATGAATTTGGGCATGGCCCACTACTTACCTGTGCCTCCTGCCTCCTCATCTATGAAACAGGAACTCCTTCCACCTAGGCCTGGAATGAGGGCTTTAGAGCCACTGGAAAGGTCTGTACTCACTGCCCAATGTAAAGTACCCCTACCTGAGCCCCCCTGACCCCTGCTTTTGCTTCATCTTTGTGCACAGCACTTGTCTCCACCTGACAATAGCAATACTTCTATGTCAGCTCTCCCAACAGGATACTAGATCTGGCAGAGCAGGCACCTGCTCGTTCCTGCTGCATATGATGCCTGGAACAAAGTAGGTGCTTGTTGTTCATGCTGGCAAGACCCCCCAGATCCCTACCTGCACCCTCGCCTGAGAAGGCCACCTTACCTGTTTTATCCCAGGAAAGCCTGTAAGAACCTGGCCTCCTGCTCCTAGGACACACCCCAGGGGGTCAGGCTGAGGCCACACTTCTGGTGAACCTACATGTAGGTCACACTTCTTCCCCTGCCTTCTCTGCCTCCCATCCTCTCTTACAGGTTTCACCTAGAACTTTGTACCAGGTACATCTCTGCTGCAGGCTCTGTTTCTAGGGCCGTGCTTCTCCAGGTGTGGCTCCTAGATCAGCAGCAACAGTGGCCCCTGTGAGCTTGTTAGAAATGCATTCTCAGGCCCAACCCCAGACCTCCTGAATCAGAAACACTGGGAGTGAGACCCAGAAATCTGTATCATGACAAGTCCTCCAGAGAATTTGATGCTTAAGGGAACTTGACCTCAGTGTTGAATGAATGAATGAATGAGCTAGTGAACCTGTGAGGTTTATCCCAGCCTGATGCCCACTGCCCACCAAAGGGCATGGCCCAGGAGCTTCCCCATTCCAGAGCATGGTCAGAGGTCAGGGCCTTCACACCCAGACAGCCTTTCGGGAACCCCACAGCACTGCACTGCTCTCCCACTGCCTGATTTCCTCAGATGGACCCCCACCCTCAGAGGTCCAAACCAACAACAGCTCTCAGGGAAGAGGTTGGCTGCAAGCCCACTCGGAACCCCAACTGCTTGGTTTGGGTCAGGACTTTCCAGCAGTGGAAGTGGGAGCAAAAGGAGAGAAGGGGAAAAAAATCCCACATTATCATCTTAGATGATGAAAAAAAAAAGCCTCTGACAAAATCCAACACCCTTTCATAAAATCAATCAAGAAGTTAGGACTACAAGGGAACTCCCTCCATATGACAAAGGCATTTGTCTCTCACACACATACAATCCCGATACTCAGGGCAAAAGACTTTCTACTTCTCACCTAAGATCAGAAACAAGGCAAGGATGACTGTTTTTGCCACTTTTGCCACTTCTATTCAACTGGAAGTTCCAACCAGAGCAATGAGGAAATACAAAGAAATAAAATGCCTCTAAATTGGAAAGGAAGAAGTAGAATTTATCTCTATTCACAGGTGGCACAATATTTTATATAGGAGATTCTAAAGAACAAACACAAACACCACCCTACCCCCCAATTAAACCTAAGAAAATCTATAAGAGTACTAAAACCAGTCAATGGAGAAAGAACAATCTCCTTAACCAACTGGTGCTGGGAGAACTGGATATCCACATGCATAAGAATGAAGTTAGATGCTTACCTTAAGACCATGTACAACAATTAACCCAAAATGGATCAAAAGACAGCACTACAACGCAACAAAGAGGGTCGCCCCACCCTGATGAATACCTAAGTCTCCCCCCCTTACAACTTAACAAGTGCATCAGGACAAAGAAATATGGCCCAAATGAAAGAACAGATCAAAACTCCAGAAAAAGAACTGAGTAACAAGGAGATAGACAACCTGTCAGATGCAGAGTTCAAAACACTGGTAATCAGGATGCTCACGAAAATGATTGAGTATGGTTGCAAAGTGAAGGAAGAAATGAAGGCTGTACAAAGTGAAATAAAGAAAAATATATGGGGAACCAACAGTGAAGGGAAGGAAACTGGGACTCAAATCAATGATTTGGAGCAGAAGGAAGAAATACACATCCAACTGGAACAGAATGAAGAAACAAAAATTCAAAAAAATGAGGAGAGGCTTAGGAACCTCTGGGATATTAAAAGTTCCAACATCCAAATCATAGGGGTGCCAGAAGGAGAAGAGGAGGAGCAAGACATTGAAAACTTACTTGAGCAAATAATGAAGGAGAACTTCCCCAATCTGGCAAAGGAAATAGACTTCCAGGAAGTCCAGGAAGCTCAGAGTCCAAACAAGTTGGACCCAAGGAGGAACACACCAAGGCACACCATAATTACCTTACCCAAGATTAAAGAGAAGGTGAGAATCTTTAAAGCAGCAAGAGTTACCTACAAAGGAGTTCCCATAAGACTATCAGCTGATTTCTCAAAACAAACCTTGCAGACAAGAAGGGGTTGGAAAGAAATACTAAAAGTCATGAAAGGCAAGGACCTACATCCAAGATCACTCTATCCAGCAAAGCTATCATTTAGAATGGAAGGGCAGATAAAGTGCTTCCCAGGTAAGGTCAAGTTAAAAGAGTTCATCATCACCAAACTCTTATTCTATGAAATGTTAAAGGGACTTATCTAAGAAATAGAAGAAGATCAAAAACTATGAACAGTAAAATGACAAAAAACTCACAACTATTAACAACTGAACCTAAAAAACAAAAACTAAGCAAACAACTAAAGAGGACCACAGAAATGGAGATCATTTGGAGGGTTTGCAGTGGGGAGGTGGAGGGGGAGAATGGGGGAAAAGTACAGGGAATAAGAAGCATAAACGGTAGGATAAAATAGACAGGCAAAGGTTAAGAATAGTATAGGAAATGGAGAAGCCAAAGAACTTATACACATAACACACGGACACGAAGTAAGGGCGGGGGGCAGGGGAGGGGAATGCTGGAGTGGGGGTGTGTGCAGGGCAGAGGGGTACAAAGGGGAGGAAAAATGGGACAGCTATAATACATAATCAATAAAATATACTTAAAAAAGTTAAACAGAATTACCATATGACTCAGCAATTCTACTCCTAGGTATATAACCAAAATAATTGAAAACAGGTACTCAAACAAATACCTGTATTTGAATGTTCGTAGTAACACTGCAGAAAAACCAAAAGCTGGAAATAACTCAAGTGTCCATTAGCTGATAAATGAATAAACAAAATGTCGCCTATCCACAAAATGGAATATTATTCAGCCTTAATAAGGAATGGAGTACTAACACATACTACAAGGTAGATGATTCTGGAAAATGCTATGCTCAGTGAAAGAAGCCAGACACAGATCTCATATTGTATGATTCCAGGTACACCACATAAAACATCCAGAAAAGGCAAAACATTTTTGTGACATGGTGGTCCCCCCACCAGGGCATAAGAAGGAATGGGGAGCAAACCACCCAGTGGGTACAGGGTTTCTTTTTGGGGTGACGGACATGTTTTGGAACTAGATAGAGGTGATGGTTGCACCACATTGTAAATGTACTAAATGCCACTAAATTTTATACTTTGAGATGGTTAATGATTAATTTTATGTGATGTGAACTTTACCACAATTTTTTAAAAAAAAGGAGAGAGGGTCCCTCTCAGGGAAGAAAAGTAAGATAGAGAGAAAATTAGAGACACTGGGGGTCCCATTTCCCCAGAAACTCTTCTGAGACATCTGCCTTCAGGTACTGGGCTTCCCTTTCTCCCACGGGACTGAAAGCATCATGAGGGCAGTGACTAGGTCCAATCTGTGGCCAAGCTTCCTGGGGCTGAGGCCAAAATTTCTGAGGCATCCTTGTCTTCTTTCTGTGGCATGCCCCATACTCAGTCTGAACAACAGAAAATCCTGTTGTTTCATCCGCTGCTTACAGCCCAGTCCGAGAGCCTAGGATCTCCCCCAATGATTACTGCCTCCTTCCTCACTGGTCTCCCTGCATTTGTCTGACAGCCTATTCTCATCACAGCTGCTAAGCAATTCAGTTAAAACCTAGATCAGATCATGTCCCTCTGCTTAAAACACTCCTTGGCTCTCTTCTCCCTCAGAGCAAAGCCACAGCAGCATGCAAAGCCCCATGTGGTCTGGCCCTGATCCTTTTCTGACCCCATCTCTTACCAGTCTCCCTCCCATTCCCTCCAATCCAGTCACATTGGCTTCCCCACCATTGCTGGAGATACCACTGCCTTGTGGCCTTTGCACTTGCCCACCCTTCTGCTTGGAATGCCCTCCTGGATGCGCACATAGCCTACTTCCTCACTGTCCTCAGCTCATGACCACATGCCAGTAAGATCCTCCATGACCCCCTATTTCAAATTGCAGTCCTCCCCCGCCCCCATTTCCTGCAGTACTTTCTTAGAGCACTGAGCACTTTCTAAGATACTATATCATTGACTTGATTTTGATGTCATTAACTGACTCCCCACCTAAATGTCAGCTCCATGGAAGGGGGACTTGGTCTCTTTTGTTCCATCCCATTTCCCCGCACCTAGAACAGAGCATGGTGCTCACTAAATGCTGGCTAAATATGTCCTGAGCACTGTCTAGCTCAGGGTGCACAAGGACAAGATGTCAAGTCTACATGACGACCTATGGAAACCTGTCACTGGGGTCAGCAGGAGGCAAGAGCACCCTGCACTGGCCCAATTCAACCACTACCTTTAGTGGGACCACCTCTGGGCCTTGTACACAGTAGGTGTTCAATAGATACTTGCTTCCTTGAATGGATATAATCTGTCAAACATCAGACTATAGCATCTCCCTCAATGTCCTGTTTACTAAGCATAGAAGGCCACACCAGTGCAGGGCCAGGCATGAAGCCTAGAACACAGATGAGGGGACAAGCCAGGGATGGGGCAGGGGAGAGGGCAGATGCTCCACAGCACACATAGAACAGCCAACAAAAAGCAGCCCTAGGAGACCTGCAGGAACTCTCCAGGGCGCTGTTCCAGCTGTCTGCAGCAAAGAAAGGAGAAAAGAAATATTGCATATGTCTGCGGGGTGAATGGTGCTATGTGCCCCTGCACTGTAACACCTAGATGTCAGATAATGCCCTAAAAGGGTCTCACGTGAGCATCAAGGGCACATAGCACCATATCAGTCTCCCACAGAATCCAAACTCCTCCCATAGCCTGCAAAACCCAGTGTAGCCTGGTCCTGCTGGCCTCTCTGAGCACATCACATGACTCCTCAGAGTCCCTTCAGCCTAGCTACTCAAGAAACACCCTTCTCTCTTTCAGGAGGCAGAGTCCATTCCCACTCAGGCCTGAGACTCTGGAGCATTCTTTTTTCAAAGCTCCACCTGTATCACCCACTCATTTAATCTCAGCTCAAACCTTACCTCCTCTGTGAGGCCCTCTATGACCACTCGGTCTAAATGAGCTACCTCCATCCAATTACCCTCCATTTTTTCTTCCTTCATAGACCTTGGTGCTCTCTGAAATGCTTTTGTGTGGTTACTTCTTTATTTTTCAGTCTTCCATAATGGAAATGCAAATCCATGGCACCAGGGAACCTTGTTTCCCCATTTTTTTTTTGTACCTAGTACACAGTCAGTATTCAATATAAATGTTGAATGACAATACTTCTTCACTTTAGTAGGTGCTCTGGAATTCATCATGTTTCTCCTTTTGTTTTCTTGCTGCCATGGAGCTCCAAGTCAAACATGGAACTCAACTGTACCATCTTGGTTAATCCTTCCAGTTGGGTATCTGAATTCTCCTCCTGCCCTTGACCTCAATTTTCTACTTGGGACTCTACCTGTGAATACTTTAATTATCACTTATCACATAGTAAGCTACCCTCAGGCTTTTGGGAGTATAAGGTCAGGCATCCAGTAGGTACCACGCAGTTACCCTACAAGGGTCCCTCAGATGGGTGGGGCCCTGCAGTGCCAGCCTTATCCTGGCATGCCAACCCACCCTGGCCCCACTCAGTTCTGGTCTCTTCTTGCCCCAACTCAATGCCTCCTGTCCCTGCACCCAGTCCTCACTCTCTGGACTCTGGCAGGCATGTCTTCCTGGCCTACCCACTGGGCTATGGACTGTGATCATGCCTGTCCAGGCCCCAGGAAACCAGGGCAGCTAAGTGCTGGGCTTCCTGCTAAGGCCTTGCATAGTTCTCTCTCCCAAGAGCCAGGTTTCAACTTCTTCCTGGTACTCTTTCATGAGTTAACACTGTCACGACTCCATCTAGAATTCTCACAGATGGGCCAGAGTCTGGGAGAAGGGAGAGCAGCAGCTGTGACCAGGAACTAGGAAGACATGACTGGATGCCTTACCTGGTGTCTCCCCCAGGCCTGCCTGCCTTCTGGGTTGACCTTGAGTGGCAGTGGCCTTTTTCTGGGCCTAGGCTTTAACACGTATGGGGGGAAGGGTCCTGGTGACCTCTGGCATCTACTACGGCTCTGAGTCTAAAATGGGTCCAGCTGGGAAGCCTGGGGTCAGGGGTCCCACACTCTTTTTAAAAAAAATTATTAAATTTATTAAGGTGACATTGGTTAATAACATTATATAGTTTTAGGTGTATAGGACTCTTGGGGGCAAAGAACCTGTTGCATCCCTGATCCAACTAGGGCAGGCTAACAGCACCAAGTTCTCATGCAACCTCCTGTCCAGCCTCCCCTCTCCTCCCACAAAGGAGACAGACTGAATGCCTCCACCCTCAGAACCTCAGCTATGGACGAGAGCTATGGGGTCCTATAGAGAGAGGTCATGAGCATGCAGCCTGCAGTCCCAGTTTGGTCTGCAGGTAGGATTTTACAATCCTAAATGAACTGCCACAATAAGATATCAGGAAATGTCACTTAATAATCTGGGTTTCTGGCTCTGCTTTAAAGCCAGGCATTCTGGCCATGCTGGGCCTACTGTGGAGCTGAGTAGCAACCACCCACTTGGGAAGGGCAGCAGCTTTCCAGTTCACCCACATACCACCACCACCTGCCTGACCATTTCTTTATGGGCCCTGGCGGGGTTCAAACTTGTTTTTAGCCCCACGGTTTTCAACAAGTCTTCGGCAGAAGGTCTTAGAACAAAACCATAAACTTTAGTCCAATAAAAAGTAGGCCAAAATAGGACAGCTTTGATTGGATGGGGACAGGGGCTGGGCTCCCCCTGACCATTATTCCAGCAGGGGTCTTTGAGCCCTGTTTATAGAACACAGACTGAAAGTCACTAACGTAGAAGCCCCAGTGCTTCTAATGTAGAAGTAATGTAGAAGCTCCTTGTAAAGTTTCACTCTCCACCAAACGGACATCCCTTCTTTCATACTCTGAAATGGGGAACTCACTACCCCCAGTGCAGTCTAGCCCATTCTTAGTATCTGCCTTTTTATGACACCTCGCTCCCTCTCTTGTGGACCACGGACTCACATGCTTCCCCTGAACTAGGAACAGGAATTGAACCCCATTGGGCTGAGCTGCCTCTCCCATGGCCACTCCTCCTGGCCGGCAGCCCTTCTGGCCTGCGGCAGCCCCTCTGGCCTGCGGCAGCCCCCCTTGCCTGCAGCAGCCCCGGGCCCTTGGCCTTGTACCTTCAGCTCGTTGAGATAGCGTCTCGTGTGCACCACCAGCAGGTCCTCATCTGAGGCTTCCCGTGCCTCTACCAGCATGCCGTCTGACAGAAGCTTCTCTTCTGAAACCATAAAGCAGGTACCATGCTTCCCTGCTGGGAGGGCCAGGCCCAGCCCCAGACCCTCCCATAGGCTGCAGACTTGGCCTCTGTCAGCCCTGCCCCAGGAGAAGGTGGGCACTGCTGATTTACGGGCATCCTGAGAAGGGGCCACCTCCCAGGCCAGTGTGAACAATGGCAAGGCCCTTAGGCCGGGGGACTCCGGACATTGTGCAGACAGCAATCCTTCCCAGTCCACTGATAGTGATGAGGTAAGCTCAGGTGTGTCTGGACAACTTTCAGAGGCAGATGACACAGGGTCAATGATGTTGGCTCTCAAGGTGAGAAAAGCTCTTTGACAAATTCTCCCTCTACCTTCTGATGGCATCATGGGGGCTCAGTGTGGCGTGGCCATTCTTTAACACCTGCCTGACCCACTGTCATTTCCTTCTTTATTTTTATATTTTTAATTTTTAAATATAAATATTTTTGTATTACTTTATTGTTCTTCAATTACAGTAGTCTGTCATCTCCTTTTTTAACCCGTCCTCCCCAAAGTCAGTCTCACAGCCTGCAGCAACAATAATCGGCCCGGACTGAATTATATTCTTGTTTTCAATGTATTTATATTTTACCATGACTTTCTATTCAGGGCAAGTAAAACTTGTTTTTCCTATTTAGATGACATATGCTTCCTTTAAAAAAAAAAAAAAGACTTTATTTATTTATTTATTTTTAGAGAGAGGGGAAGGAAGGATGAAAGAGAGGGAGAGAAATATCAATGTGTGACGGACACATCAACAGGTTGCCACTCACACGCCCCCAACTGGGGACTCTGCCTATAACCCAGGCATGTGACTAGGAATCGAACCAGCGATGTTTCAGTTTGCAGACTGGCACTCAATCCACTAAGCCACACCAGCCAGGGAAATGTTTCTTTTAAAAACAAGTTTAAGGTTTTTAAAACGAAGGCTAAGTCAATAAAAAATATGAAGTAAATAATGGAAAAGGTGGTATGAAGAGATGGCAAGGTCCCAAGTGTGGTTCGTAAATGACCAATGTTTAGAAAACACTGCATTATTTCACCACCCCTCACATACATCAGACAAAATTTGCTCCATTTTGCAAAAAAAGAAAACAAAAAAGAAACTGAGGTCAAGAGCTCGAAGTGCTCTAGAGCAGTGAGAACAGGCCCATGATGCTCTGGGTTTTAGAGAAATCAAAGGGATAAACGAGGTCAGAATCTAGGGGACCCATTTTAAATATTAACCTTAGAAACCAACCCTCATAGAAACCAACTAATTACATACATTTCCCACATGTAGTTCCACCTATAGCAGGTGCTCCCCTAACTCCACCCCAGAACATTCCATGGCTCTCCACTGCTTTCAGGAAAAGGGACAGCTCTTTTCTTGGAGGTACCCAAGACCCTCACATGTGGCCTCTGTTTCCTTTCTATCTATATCCTCACAGGAGAGAGGAGGGAACTCAGGAGGACTGTTGCCTCCAGGAGACAAGGAACCCTTCTGTAGGACTACTAGGTGACAAAGGAGCCCAAGAAAGGGAAATGGGGAGAGTGACTCAGACTGAAAATAGAGCATGAAGGGACATATTCAGTAAGGCAAGAGAACTGCTCACTTTACTCATTTGCCATCACTGCACATGATTTGTATTCTTTTCTACTTAATATTTTTTCTGTGAATACTCACTCTAGTCACTACTGCAAACAGAATATTAGTATCACTTGCCATAAATAGAATTTAACCAGAAATTAAAAACAAGTACAATAGAAACAGTGTTATTAATTTGTAATTTGATTCTATTTCCTGCAAGGCACAGAGCCTCTGGCTTGCTCTGGATTTGTTAAAAAGGGAGATGGGCTCAGTGTTAAAAATGGGCTAACCCCAAAGCGAGACTTTCCCCACTTGTGTGATCAGAAGGACAAGTCATCCTATACCAGGTAACACTTAAGGTAACATTTCCTACTTCCCTCAGTTAGACCACCCTTGACAGAGGGAAAAAGGAGAATTATCCTTGCACTAGCATACTGTGATGCCTGACTTTCCCACACTGCAGTTGAAACAGTGCAAGCATCACCTTGCTCCGTGGGATAAGCCAGGAAGGGTGGGAGCCTGGAGCTCTAAGTTCTAGACTCCCCCTCTGCCACTTAGTAGCTATGTGACTGGGGGCATGTCTCCTAACTTTTCTGGGACCCATTTCCTCCATTGGTAATCAATGGGGTTGAAGCAAAAGTTATCTTCCTCTTGGACTCTCTGAACTTGTGGGGGATGGACACTGGATTCCTCCAAACTTCAGCTTCCTGTGTCGTTAATTAGCTCGCTTTCTTCTGGGCTTCCAGGGGAAGACACTCGACTTAGGCCCACAGGGATGCGGACCCAGGGAAGGCTTGAGACAGGGACATACCATGCTTAGAAGTCTGTGTTGGAAAGATCCTTTTGACAGTATGGGTGGAAGGCAGTCTGAGAGCTGAGACTTTTGGTAGGAGAGTCTGAAGCTTGTTTTAGGGAAAGGAAGTGGGGAGGGTAAAGAAGCAGATGTAGGGTCCAAGGTAGGGCCTTCCATACCTTTTAGGAAGCTGATCACCTTGCCCCATTTTCCTGCATCGAAGGGGTGCAGCTTCTCCAGGCCCATGAAGGTTATGTTGTAGCGGGGAGAGTACACGATGGGCCACCGTGTCTCCGGCACATGCTGGTACAGCTGGCTTGTATGTGGCCTTCCGAGTGCATAGGGACAGAATACACAGATAGGCATGGTCTCAGTATGGGAAGCAGCCTCCCCCTCTGTGCCACTCAGCTTTGACTTACCAAATAGCCCTGACCTGGTACCACTAGCTCCTTCAGCAGCAGAAAAGGGGCCACTTAGCAACAGCAACAAAAATAGCGGTTCCTTGCTGAGCATTGGCTCTTTCCCTGTACTATCCAACCCAATCCTCATAGCAGTCCTGGGAAGTAGGCACCACCATCTCATCAAAGGCTTGGAGAGGGAACCAAGGTCTCACAGCTGGTCTGTGGAGCAGCGGATGTACACCAAGGTGTGTCTCGTTGCAAGGCCTTGGCATCTCCCTTCGACATTATAACAATTACACGGAATAGCTGAAGGGCCCTAGGCCTGAGTTTCCTAAAAATCATGTACCTGTTGCGAGGATCCAGATTATGCATCTCATCAGCTGAGCAAAGAAAGCGTCCTGGTCATGAGAGCTGGGGTCCCAGAAACAGCCGGTAGGGGCTCCCGCAGATTGTGGCCCAACCCGGAGCTAGGGATGTTGGTCACTTCTGGCCCACCGCGCAGTTTAGCCCCCTCCCGACTCGATCAAACCTCCGCAGCTGCCGCACAGGGGCGGCTCCAGCTGCTGCCACTGCAGGGGCCTCCGCTAGGCTGGTGGGGCCCGAGAGAAGACGTAACACCCCCGCCTATCGCGGGCCCCCGCCTGAGCCGCAGCTTCGCGACGGGCTCCAGTCCCTTCGGCTGCAGAGAAATGGCACGGGGTGATCCGGAGCGCTGGGTCGGCCTGATCGAACCAGATCCGAACAACCCCTCGCCTGCCATACCTGGGCCCGCACCTGGAGGGCCCGTACGGCCGCCCACACACTGTGCTGCCGCCAAGGGGGACCCCTGGGAACGCCGGGGACTTAGGCGCCCCACCCCGTGCCCCAACCCGGCCACACTCACATCCCGCTGCCGGGTAATCCCAGCGCTGGCCACTGCTCCACTACCCGGCGGCAGGGGGCACAGCCCCGCCCAGGACACGCCCCCAGCCTCCGCTGCCTCCGCTGGGGGCGGAGCTCTCGCAGGCTCCGCTCCGCCCAGCCTGAGTTCGCGTCACAGAAGGTTGGAGCCCCACTCTAAGGGCTATCGCAAGAAGGAGGCCACGCCCTCAGCGCCCATCAAGCGCCAAGTCCCGCCTTCCTCAGGCAAATACCCAGTGGCTATCGTGCCTGGGGCGGAAAGCCACGCCCTTTAGGGCGGGGACAGCCCCCGCGGGTTTTTATTGCTGTGCGTCACGGGGTTGGAACCTCCTTGCTGCATCGCCTGCCCCAGGGAAGGGGCCTCCTAAATCTGGTCCCTGGCTGCTCCCCATTTCTGCAATCTTGCAAGGCAACAAGAGCCTAGGAGTTCTGCACGCTGGGCTTCCCGGCAGACGCTGAGATGGAGTCGCTGAGTGACTTTGGGCTAACGTCAGCACTCTAGGGTCTCTGCTTCCTCGAGTAAAATGGGAGGGTGGGGCTTTGTGCTCTGGTCTAAGATTACCCGTCACCTCTCTGACTTGAGGTCGCATGCGCTCCCTACCGGAATAAAGCCCCCAGCCCCATCTTTGGCGGCTATGACTTTTATAAGCATTACCCACACAAGTCACATAGGTTCTCTTAGCCTCAGTTTCTTTATCAACAGAACCGGTTGATGATTCAGTCCTCAAGGTACAGTTCCTCGTCCCTCCCTCCCCACTGTAGGAAGCCAAGACTACCCCTAGTGGCAGCTGATAGTTTCTTGGGGCTGGACTCTTGGCAGAGGCCCCAACAATAGAGCCCGAGAGGTCAGAGACAATAGACCTCTCTGTGGGCTCATCTGTCCCTGCCAACAAAACAGCAGCTGACCCTAGGGCTGCCAGGAGCAGGGTGTGGGGGTGGGCACCATGAAGAGGAAAGGCATAGACATTTGACCAGAGCCCACCGTGTGCTGGTCACTTGATTGTGTGATGGCACTGGATTCTCACAACATAATCCTATAAGGGGGTGCTATCACACCCCAATTTATCAAGGGGAAACTGAGGTTCAGGTGTGGATGCAACCCATATTTCCCCACCTACCAGCCCAGTGACCTTGGTCAACTTGTTTCAGCTATCTGGTCCTTCATTTCTGCATGTGTAAATGAGATGATGCCTGCCCATCTATCTCATGGGGAAGCTGACAGAATTAGAGTTAGTAATGCTGATAACTATTTAAAAAGCACACAGCATGTGTTAGGTTCAATTCTAAAAGCTTTATGTTCTTTCTATCTTTAGAACAACCCTAGGAAGCAAAGTATGATTCTCCCCATTTACAGATGAAGAAACTGAGGCACAGATTTAGTTTGCCCAAAAGTCAGGGATGTGGCCAGATGTAAACTACAGCCACAGAAAGGAAAAAGTAATATTTAATAACAATCATAAACAAGAAAGTGCCTACACTGGCCCTGTGTCATTGTGAGAGGTCAAGATTATCTCAGGGAACTTGCCCTGTGGTTTGGGAAGGCACACAGATGAGACCCTTGTTGGGAGAACCAGAATCTGGGGCAGGCTGGATCGGGGAGCTGAGGCCAAAGAGAGTAGGAGTGCTCTGGATAAAAGGATATTTTAAGTTGTGTTTGGTGTGGCTGAGGAGGAAGGTGTTTTAGAGAGCCCCAGGGGCTTGGAAACACCTTCAAACCACCATGACAACTTGGACCATCTACTCACACTGTTGCTGAACAATCAGTAGGGTCCTACTGCTCATTGCCAACATGCAAAAACTCTGGAGGCAGAGTTCAGTGGAAAGGAAAGGAATCTTCTTTTCAAAGTCTATGCAGTTTGAAATAATGACAGGTTTCTGACTCAAAGCTCATTTCCTCTAAAATGCCCAAAGAAAATCACCCCGCCAACATCTGCTGGCTCAGTTCAAGTTTGCAGCAGAAACCTCTTCTTCCACCCAAAAGTATCATCCTTTAAGAAATGTAGTGGCTTAACTGGTTTCCAATCATTGTCTGGCTTCAGGCATCTTTCAGAGTCTGTGCATCTACATGTCCTGTTCGTGGTGTGCTGTCCTCTACCTCTGGCTGCTGCCCCCCAGTGTGTTCCACGCAGCACAGTTCCAGTTCCTGCTGAGACATCCTGTGCAGGGAAAGGGGAGTGGGGCTTGTCACCCAGCTTTGTGATGCTCCACGTCCATCGGCCTGGGACTCTTCCTCTTTAACATCTCTCTTCCTGCTGCAGTACTTTCAGGACTGGCACTGACCAGCCCAGGCTGGAGCAGGTGGAGCAGCAGCAGTGGTGGAAAACTGTCTCTGACAGGCCTGCACTGGAGGAGGGAGGTGCCAGGTGAGCAACTGCCACTGATGCTTCCCATGCAGGGGAGGGGTACAGGGCTTGCTGCCCAGCCATGCTCCCTGGGCCCACTGGCCAGAGCCTCCCCTCTCCTCTTACTGGCCTAGTGCCCACAGTGCTTCTGGCAGGCCCTGGAGTGCTTACGGTGGGGCCCTGGGAACATTCTTGGACCACGCAGGCCTGTGGCCCAGGGGTTCTTGCCCCCAAGCGGCCTGCCAGAAAAAAGGGGAGATCCAAGAAGGGATGCATTTCTTCACACCCTCCTACTTAAAGGCTCCCCCCAGAATCCCATGTTGTTGCCCTGATTTGCCACGGTGATACAGGGTGCAGCCAGGGGCCCCCCAAATAGGAATTTGTAATGGGATCCAGAACTCAGAGTGTCCAGGAAATATTAGTAAAAAATATATATCAGATGTCCTCATCTCCACAAGTCTGAGATGGGGGATGGGACACATGGAGCAGGGCCATTGAGAGCTGTTTTGCATAGCAACAGTTTTGTAGCTAACTTCTGGCATGGTCATTTAACATATCTATAACTTTTAACTGGTTTCATGGATATGTTAAATAGCTGTGGCCATGCTTTGAATCAGGGAGATGGGAGTGACTTCCACCCAGGATGCAACTGGGAGGCAACTCCCCCTGGTTACAGCACCTGCGTGAGAGCTTGCAGATGATTGGCTCTATGCCATGGGGCCACGCCTGCCCAGACTTACTATGGCAGCCCAGTAAAGCTGGAAGAACAGGGAATGCTGGCAGGTGTAACTGATTGTGGGAGGAGTCGGAAATGGGGCTGCAGAGGAAGACTGGTGCTGGGATTTAAATTCGGGAGTGGCAGCTGTGGAAGGGGAGGTGCGCATGGCTTTGGATTGCTCCCTTTTGCCACGTGGCTTAGGAAGCAGGAGAGACCTTGCTGGGAAGAAAAGGGGTGAAAGGACTCTTGCTGGTGGGCCATGAGAAGGTGCCACATGGTTTTGGATTAACTGGAGATCACGGCGGTGACACAGCTGATGGTGCTGGGAACCGAAGGGCTACCTGAGCCACAGACTTCTTCTATTTCTTTTCCTGAGATACAGTACCCCCGACTGGGCAGAGGGAGAAGGAAGGACTGTGTGCATCTATGGGTATTCTAAAGGACTTTAGTATTTTAGTGAAGACATTAAGTCATTACTCTAAGTCTGTATAACTTTTTGAATAAATAATTCCTTTCCTTTTCACCAATCTCTGGCATCGAGAGACGTCTTTCCCTGGTGGAGGGCAAGGTGAACCTAGTGCAGGAGGGGGACCCTCGGAGCCCAAGGAGGAGTCCATTTGGTAATACTATGTCATTCACCCCCCACCCCTGCCTGGTCTGTTCTGTAACAAGGGCGACATATGCTGGTTAGGCAGCTGTAATGCACCTGCTGCTCATGCGCTATTTTTGGTGCTCCACAACCCCTTCCTCATTTCGGGGGCAGTGGGGGGGCATCCCCCATTACAACACCTTGGGAGAAATAAACTATTTTATTCAGGCTGTCCATTTTGGGGGCCTCTTTGTTACAGAATCCTAGCATGTCTGCTCACTGACTCCACTGGGACATAGGCAGTGAACTCAGCAGGCAAGATCCAAAATCCTATGTCAAGCTCATAGTTTAGTGGGAGAGACAAACATTAAACTAGGAGACATCCTAAGATAGCGGCATAGGTGAATGCGCCGTGCAACCTCGCACAACCAAACAAGGAAAAAATCAGAAATTTACACAACAAAAAACAGCCAGATCTGACAGAAAATCAAATTGAGAGGAAGTCTGACAACCAAGGAATTAAAGAAGATACATTCATCCAGTCTGGTGAACCGGGAGGAGCAGGGCGGAGGGAGAGCGCTCGGGGACCCCACAGCGAGCTGGTGAGCAGACGGCAGGTTCGCGGTTGGAGGGGCGGTCCCCCCGC
>PVJI01017187.1:0-36283 GCA_004026765.1 Micronycteris hirsuta | reverse complement strand
AGCTCTTCTGAAGGCATCACTTCATCGGGCCCTTCCTCAGGTGGCGCAGTATCTTCGCCTTGGGCAGTAACTTCTATTTCCACTAAAGGAGCTAAAGGCGTAGGCGTAACTGATCTCTTTGTCTGAGCGATGAACATAGTTATGGGGAGTTGCTGGTGCTGCTTTTTCTTCTGAGTGAGAAGGTTTTTATAAACTGACATGCCACTCTCAATTGTATTTATGAAGTGCAACAAACAAAGCATCTGGGTGTCCCATTCTTCAGCCACTCGCTGAAGTTCTTTGGCCATTCTGCCCATGGTTGCAAGACGATCAAGTGTTAGGCCAACCTCCTCCTCTTCTCCAACCCGTAGTTCATCTTGTTCCTCATCTTCCTCACTTGCTGACTTCGTCATCTCCGTCAGGTCTTCGTCCGTCAACGGTTATGAGTGGACATTGATCAGGTCATTCTCATCGTCGGGAGTCATATCATTAAAGCCATCTCCTCCCAGTAGATTTGTCAGCTTCACTACCTCAGCCAATAACGCGCCATGTACAGTCTCACATTGGCAAACTTATGCAAACAGTAGTGGCATACTGCATTTCCATTGTGTACAGTACGGTATTCATCCGCTGATGAAATACATACTGTATTTTATTTCAATTTAATATTATTTTAATACGTTTGAGTTAATATTTTTATATATTTTTATGTTTTAAATTTTTAGGCAAAAAGATTTAAAATCATAAATATTATATAAATATCTATATACTGCAAAATCCCACAATACAGCCCAAACTCCATGATACAGAATTAGATATATATTTTTTAAAAAACCCACAATACAGTGAAGCCGCAATAAGTGAACCATGATATAGCGAGGGACGACTGTATTCCCCCCAGTGACTTCAAACATCCAGGTCCATCCTGGTGCTGCTCAAACCTCCCTATTTGGCAAGGGAGGGAGCTGTTGACCTAGCTCTCTCCCAAGAATCCTGCAGCAGGCCTAGTGGGCGCTCGGCCTGGGCTACAGCCGCCGTGGTCCCCAGGCTGTTCCCAGGGACCTTATTGTCCTGAAGCACTCTCGTTACAACCTGATTTTTGAATGTCCTCTAAAGTTTTGGCCTCCAATCTTCATATATTGCTGGGATACTGTTGGCTGTTCACTCTGTTCCTCAGAAAATCAGCTAGGTGTTCCACCCGTGCGCAGGGGGAAGTGGACTCTGCTCCCACCTATCTCCCTGCCATCTTCCTCTACTATCTATAAATTTATTATTATTGTTTATGCTGTTAATTTTGTCCCAATTTTCCCCCTTTATCCCCCTCCATCCAGCCCACCCTCCACTTCCATAGTTAATCCCCACACCATTATCCATGTCCATGGGTCCTATATGTTGACTCTTCACTCTATTTCAAACAGTCCCCACCTCCCTCCTCCCCTATTACCACTGTCAGTCTATTCCATACGTCTGTCACTCTGGTTCTATTTTGTTTGCTTGTTTGTTGTGTTGATTAGGTTCCACTTAGAGGTGAGATCATATGGTGTTTGTCTTTCGCTGCCTGGCTTATTTCACTTAGCATAATTGTCTCCCGTTCTAACCATGCTGTCAGAAAAGATAGGAATTACTTCTTTTTTTCTGGTGCATAGTGTTTCATTGTGTAAATGTACCACGGTTTCTTAATCCACACATCTACTAATGGAGGGAGCTTAAGTTCTTTTGAATAGGTGTTTAGGGATACATAGGGTATATTCCTAAAGGTGGATTGCTGGTCAAAAGGTAGTTCTATTTTTAATTTTTTGATATATCTCCATTCTGCTTTCCACAGTGGCTGTGTCAGTCTGCACTTCCATCAACAATGCACTAGGGATCCCTTTTCTTCCCATCCTCGCCAGCACTTGTTATTTGTTGATTTATTAATGATAGCCATTTGGCAGGTAGGAAGTGATATCTCATTGTGGTTTTAATTTGTATCTCTTAGATGACTAGTGATGTTGAGCATTTTTTCATGTCTATGGACCATCTGTATGTCCTCCTTGGAGAAGTGTCTGTTCAGGTCCTTTGGCCATTTTTTAATTGGATTTTTTTGATTTTTTTGGTGTTGAGTTTTATAAGACTGATGCATTGCCTTCTGTGCTTAGGAGGCCCCGTGGTATTGAATTTTATAAGTTCCTTAAAAACTTTGGAAACTAAAGCCTTGTCTGATGTATCATTGGCAAATATGTTTTCCCATACAGTTGGTTCCCTTTTTTTCATTTTGATGATGGTTTCTTTAGCTGTGCAGAAGCTTTTTAATTTGATATAGTCCCACTTCTTTATTCTTTCACTATTTTCACTTGCCCTATGAGACATATCAGCAAAAATATTGCTACATGAGATATCTTAAATTTCACTACCTATGTTCCCTGCTAGGGTTTTTATGGTATCACAACTTATATTTAAGTCTTTTGTCCATTTTGAGTTTATTCTGGAATATAGTGTAAATTGGTGGTCTAGCTTCATTTTTTTTTGCATGTACCAGTCCATTCTCCGAACACCATTTATTGACTATCTTTTCTCCACTGTATACACATGCCCTCTTTGTCAAATGTTAATTGACCATAGAAACATGGGTTTATATCTAGCTTCTTTATCCTGTCCCATTGATCTATGTGTCTGTTCTTATACAACAATCAGAACTGTTTTGATTACAGTGGCCTTGTAGTATAGTTTGATATCAGGTATTATGATCTCTCCAACTTTGTTCTTCTTTCTCAAGATTGCTGAGGCTATTCAGGGTATTTTTGAATCCATATAAATTTTTGGAGTATTTGTTCTATTGTGTTGGACAAAAAGTCCGTATGTTTTTTTCCGTAAAAAAACGTTTTTCATTTTCACCAATAACTTTATTGATTTGGACATTTTGAGTTTGTCAGCTATCTTGTGTGTTATAATGTTGATTGCTCTCAATTTAGGTTTGATTTGATCAATGTCAATATCAACTGGTCTTCCCGACTGTTGAGCATCTTCCAGTGAGAAATCTCCAGCACGAACTTTGCAAACCACTTTTTACATGTTGGATCTGTCACAGCACCTTTTCCACACACTGCACAAAATTTTTTGTGTGTTTCAGTTGTGGTATTACCTTTCTTAAAATAATAAAGCATAATATGCTGAAAATGTTGCTTATTTTCTTCCATCTTAATATTAAAATGGCTACACAAAAATTCACCAAAGTTGAAAAGTTTTTTTTAAAGCACACTGATATGACAGCAGTCACAATACAATCTAACAAAATTGTTTCCAATGAAGTTAAACACAACCAAGTGCTACTAGAGCCATCTTATGGAAAAAAACAAACAAACTTTTGGCCAACCCAATAGATCTGTGAAATATGCCATTGGTATTTTAATAGGAATTGTGTTAAATCCATAGATTGCTTTGGGTAGTATAAACATTTTAATGATGTTAATTCTTCTAATCCATGAACATGACATATGCTTCCATTTATTTGTATCTTCCTCAATTTCTTTCTTCAGTGTTATATAGTTTTCTATATAGAGACCTTTTACCTCCTTTGTGAAATTTATTCCTAGGTACTTTATTTTTCTTATTACTATATTAAATGGGATTTTTTTCTTAGTTACACTTTCTGATACTTCATTGTTGGTGCACAAAAAAGTAACAGAATATTGACTTTGTGTCCCACTACTTTGCCAAATTCACTTATTAGGTTGAGCAGTTTTTTGGTGGAGTCTATAGGATTTTCTGTGTACACTATCATGTCATCTGCAGATAATGACAGTTTTACTTCCTCCTTTCCAGTATGGATAACTTATATCTATTCTTCTTATCTGATCCCTGTGGCTATGTTGAATAAGAGTGGTGAAAGCAGACACCCATTTCTTGTTCCTGATCTTAAGGGGAAAGTTTTTATGTTTTCCCATTGAATATGATATTGGTTGTGGCATTTGCAATTCTACAGAAGGAGGGCGAGCATATGTTTCCCTTTGCAGAGGTTTGTACTCTGTTAGGGAGGGAGGGTCTGCCTGACTTCAAAGAATTGCAGAGGCTCAACTCTTGCCCATCTAACTCCCAGCCCACTGCCTCTGAATGAGACACAGCCCAGACCTCTCTGTTCTGTGCAGCCCCTGTGTTGCTTGCTAGCCAAGCTGAGTGTGGCACAGCAAACCCTTCACTGTGCATCTTTCTCATCTTCCTTCCCAGCTGGATTCAGTGGGAATGGACTCGGCAATCTAGCATGGCTTGATGCAGGTGAGAAAAGTTCAGGATGGGTCAAAAACAATTTCCCCATTCTGCAAGGTTCCTCTCCACAGCTGCATCAGCAGCAGCTGATTAGCTCGTGTTGGGGTGGGTGTGGGGGTGGGATCAGGGTACCTCTCACAGACCTGAAACTGGGGAAACTGATTTTCTTCCCCAATCCATTGAACAAGATCTCTGTTCTGGCCTCCCCACTATGTTGCACCAGTCTCTGATCTCACTGCCCAGCTGGTCTCATTGGGTGAGAATCCATAGATCCAGTGTGTCTTGGTATGGCTGAGAGAGGTTCTGAATGGGTCCAAGAGAAGCACTTTTCCCATTCTGCTAGATTTCTGTCTGTACCTGCACTTTCAATCTGGTCTCTTTGTTGGCACAGCAGCTGTGTGTGGCATCATTGCCCAGCCATGTTTCAGCTTCTTTTTAAAAAGCCTCCATACAGTACCCACACAATAGCACTGAGTCACTCTCTAGTTCTTCATACATCCTACCTCCCCCAAAAGCAAAATGTCTCTCAAGTTTACAGCTAGTTGCAGTCTGCAGGTTCCTCCGACACACCCAGGTGAGGCAACCTGCTTGTTTTTAGGACATTGAGTCTCTATCTGGAACTCCCCAGGTTGGCACTACAACTATGGATATGCTGCTTCCTGTGTAGCCTGGACTCCCAGACTCTATATATCCTCCTAAGTCACTCCCAATTAGAGTCAGATCCCTGTGCAGGACTGGGGTCCCCTGCTGTGAGAGGGGAGGGAGCTCCAAAGCTGCAATTTCTGCCTGGTCCCTCTACTGCTGCAGGCGCCATGCATAGGGTATTTCCTCTTCACCTTGTAAAATCCCCTTACCTGACAGTACAAAACATCTTCTGTACTCCTTGGCTTCATAACTTCATATCAGCTAAGATTCCATTAATTGTTCAGGTTAATGGTCAGATGATCAACCAAAAACTGAACTTGGGGGCAAGAACAAGTGGACTCAGCTTCCACCTTCTCAGCCACCATCTTCTTCCCCCCTATAAATTACTTTTTTAAAGGTCTAACTACAGAATTGAAGACGGTGATGGAGTAGGTGGAAGCTATACTCACCTCCTCCCAGTGCCAAACTGAGATTACAAGTAAATTATAGAACAATCATCATGAATAACCAACTGAAGACTCGCTGAAGAAATTTCTTACCAAGATGGAGGCATAGGTAGATATGCTTTGCTTCCTTGCACAACTGAAAGAAGAACAACAACCAATAAAAAGAAAAAGAACTGTCAGAAAATTGAACTGTATGGAAGTCCAACAACCAAGGAATTAGAGAAGAAATATTCATCCAGACTTGTAGGAGGAGTGGAGACAGCCAGGACAGAGAGGACAAGTAGCAAGGCAGCAGCTGATGGACTGGGTAGGTGAGGCAGCAGCTAGCAGACCAGACTGTCCAACACTCACATGCAGACAAACCAGGAAAAACAACTGGGAAGCGAGAAAGACTGCACAACCCAGGGATCCAGTGGAGGGAAATAAAGCCGCAAAACCTCTGGCTGTAAAAATCTGTTGGGGTTGCAGCAGCACAGGAAACTCCTAGTCACACAAGAGAGTCTGAAGGGAGTTGAAGGGACCAATGAGGTCCTAGAATGTACACAACCCACCCACCTGGGAATCAGCACCAGAAAGGCTCAATTTGCTTGTGGGTACCAGGGTAGGTGACTGAAAACTGGCAAGAGCTGAACAACTGGCCTTATTCCCTCTCTGAACTTGCCCCCATATACAATGCCACAATACAGAAAAGTGATTGCTCCATCCTGGCAAATACCAAAGGTTCCACCCCTTCAATGTAACAGTTGCATAGAAACCAAGAAATATGGCTCAGATAAAAGAACAGATCAAAACTCCAGAAAGAGAACTAAGAAACAAGGAGATAGCCAACCTATCAGATGCAGAGTTCAAAACACTGTTAATCAGAATGCTCAAAGAAATGGTTGACTATGGATCCATTTGGAGTGGTTCCTTGCTGCATGAAGAGAGAACTTGCAAGGTGGGATCAGTGAACACCAGTATACTTACAGGAAGAGGAAATTCACCAACAAAAGAACCACCAACAGAAAACAATGGAAGAAGGTGAAGGAGGTAATGGAACCCACACTAACCTCAATCCAGGACCGACATGGAAATACAACCAATTGGTGGAGAAATTACCCACAACAAATAACTGAACAAGAGTGAGAGAGAAGCCTCAAAACCTTGTTTACACAGAAGAAGCAGCTTCAACACAACCTGTCAACACCTGCACAACAGAATGCAAGGCATGGTGGATAGAGTGACCCTCAGTTAACCAGTTGGAGGAAAGGACCCACCAAAGAAAGACCCAACAACAATCAAAACCCAAAGACATACAGAGGGCAAACATAAATGACAGTCTAAGACCAGCAAGCTCAGGAGATTAAGGAGACTGCACCACTGAATATCACAGGTATTCTACCATAGAAGTTCATAGCATAAACACAGGGAGTCAGAACAGATCAATTTGAGAAGCAGAGGCTAACAAGAAGAGTCTCACAAACAAAAGGAAGACAAAGAAACAATCCCCAAATGAAAGGAAAGGAGAAAGCACCAGAAAGAAGGATACATGAAACAGAGGCAAGTCAACTATCAGATATTGAGTTCAAAGCATTGCTTATCAGGAAGCTCAATGAACTCACAGAGAATTACCAGAAGTTACAGGGAAACTACAATGAACTCACTGCAAACTATGTCAACATGAAAAAGGAAATAGAAACTGTCAACAAGGGCCAAGAAGAAATGAAAAATACAATTTCTGAACTGAAGAACACAGTAGAAGGAATCAAAAGCAGGCTCGATGAAGCAGAGGATCGGATCAGCAACCTGGAGGACAAGGTAGAAAAAAACACCCAGAAAGAGCAAGAAAAGGAAAAGAGGCTCAGAAAGAATGAAGAGGGATTAAGGGAAATGCAAGACAACATGAAACATAAGAATATCTGTATAATAGAGATACCAGAAGGAGAAAAAGAAGAACAAGGGATAAAAAAACTGGTTGAAAAAACAATGATGGAAAACTTCCCTAATCTGATGAGAGAAAAAGTCACACAAATCCAGGAAACACAGAGAGTACCATCAACAGGAACCCAAGGAGGCCCACTTCAAGACACATCATAATTAAAATGGCAAAATTCCAAGACAAAGAAAGAATTTTAAAGGCAGCAAGGGAGAAACAGGAAGTAATATAAAAGGAAGCCCCGATAAGACTAGCAGCTGACTTCTCACTGGAAACGCTCCAAGCCAGAAGAGTATGGCAAGAAATATTCCAAGTAATGAGAACCAGAGGCCTGCAACCAAGGCTACTTTACCCAGCAAGGCTCTCAATCAAGATAGAAGGCCAAATAAGCAGCTTCCCAGACAAAAGAAGTCTAAAAGAATACACCTCCATCAAATCAGCTCTGCAAGAGATGCTAAAGGAACTACTTTAAGGAAAGGAAGGAAAAGAGAGAGAGGAACACAGGTACAAAAAAAAGGCAATGAATGAGTACTTATCAATAATAACCTTAAACACAAATGGATTAAATGCTCCAATCAAAAGACATAAAATAGCTGAATGGATAAGAAAGCATGATCCACACATATGCTGCCTACATGAGACCCACCTCAGGACAAAAGACCTACACAGACTGAAAGTGAAGGGCTGGAAACAAATTTCCAACCAAACGGACAGGAAAAAAAAAGTCAAAATAGCAATAATCATATCAGACAAAATAGACTTCAAAAAAAAGGCCATAAAGAGAGACCTAGAAGCTCATTTCATGATACTCAAGGAAAGAATCAACCAAGAAGACATAAAAATTATAAATATATATGCACCCAACATAGGAGCACCCAAATACATAAAGAAAATCTTGGAGGACTTCAAGAAAGATATTGACAGCAACACAATTATAGTAGGGGATTTTAACACCCCACTGTAAAAAATGGACATATTTCCAAACAAAATATCAACAGAGATATTGTGGCATTGAACAATGCCCTAGATGAAATGGACTTAACTGATATACATAGAGAGCCTTTCACACCAAAGAAGCTAAATACACCTTCTTTTCAAATGCACATGGAACATTTTCAAAGAGAGACCACATGATAGGACACAAAACAAGCCTGAACAAATTCAAGAAAATTGAAATCATATCAAGTATTTTCTCTGACCACAAGGGACTGAAATTAGAAACCAACCCCAAGGGAAAAAACCCAAACACTTAAAATCACAGAGATTGAATAGCATGCTATTAAACAACGATGGGTCAAGAATGAGATTAGTGAAGAAATCAAAAAATTTTTGGAAACAAATGAAAATGAACTCTTAATAACCCAAAACTTATGGGACATAGTGAAAGCAGTCCTGAGAGAGAAGTTCATAGTGATACAGACCTACCTAAAAAAGACAGAAACATTTCAAATAAACAACCTAATCCTACACCTACAAGAACTTGAAGAACAACAACAAAGACAGCCCACGGCAAGTAGAAGGAAGGAAATAACCAAGATCAGAGCAGAACTAAATGACATAGAGACTAAAAGCACAATTCTAAGGATCAATGAATCCAGGAGCTGGTTCTTTGAAAAGATAAACAAAATTGACAAACCTTTAATCAGGCTCATCAAGAAAAAAAGACAGGACCCAAATAAACACAATCAGAAATGAAAGAGGAGACATTATAACAGATACCACAGAAATTCAAAGGATTGTAAGAAATTACTGTGAAGAACTATATGCCAAGAAATTTGAAAACCTAGGTGAAATGGACAAATTCCTAGAAAAATATAGTCTTCCAAAACTCAATAAAGAAGAAGCAGAAAGTCTGAACAGACCAATAACAGCTGATGAAATTGAAACAGTAATCAAAAAAACACCCAACACAGAAAAGCCCTGGACCAGATGGTTTCACAGGAGAATTCTACAAAGCATTTAAGGGAGAACTAACCCCCATCCTCCACAGATTATTCCAAAAAATCTAAGAAGAAGGAAGAGTCCCAAACTCTTTTTATGAAGCCAGCATCATCCTAATGCCAAAACCAGATAAAGACATAACAAAGAAAAACTTCAGGCCAATATTGCTGATGAACATAGATGCTAAAATCCTCAACAAAATATTGGCAAAATGAATCCAGCAATATGTTAAAAAGATCACACACCATGATCAACTGGCATTCATCCCAGGGATGCAAGGATGGTACAATATTTGCAAAACAATAAACGTAATACACCACATAAACAAAATGAAAGACAAAAATCACATGATCATGTCAATAGATGTGGAAAAAGCATTGAATAAGGTACAGCACCCATTTATGATAAAAACATTTAGCAAAGTGGGAATAAAGGGAGCATTCCTCAACATAATAAAGGCCATATATGAGAGGCCGACAGCCAACATCATATTCAATGGGCAAAAACTAAAATCTTTACCACTAAGATCAGGAACAAGACAAGGTTGTCCACTGTCACCACTTCTATTAAACATAGTATTGGAAGTTTTAGATACAGAAATCAGACAAGAAAAGGAAACAAAAGGCATCCAAATTGGAAAGGAGGAAACAAAACTGTCATTGTTTGCAGATCACATGATAGTGTACATAAAAAATCTTATAGACTCTGCCAAAAATCTACTCAACCTAATAAATGAATATGGCAAAAGAGTGAAATACAAAGTCAAATCCAGAAATCAAGGGAATTTTTGTATACCAACAATGAAACATCAGAAGCAGAAATCAGGAAAAAAATCCCATTTGATATAGCAACAAGAAAAATAAAATACCTAGGAATAAACCTAACCAAGGAGGTAAAAGACCTGTACTCAGAAAACTACACAACACTGAAGAAAGAAATCATGGAAGACACAAACAAATGGAAACACAAACCGTGCTCATGGATCGGAAGAATCAACTGTAGCAGTGTTTTCCATACGCGTGTTAACACGTAGTCATGAGAATTTACGCGTTTTGAGCGCAGCTCCGTGTAATTCCCGTGTAGGCAAGTGTGGATCATATCTGTGGAATGAGAATTCTCTAATAGGAATTTGGCAAAGATGTATCTTAAAAAATTCTGGCTTGCTGAGTCCTGCATATTACATTAACCTGGTCCTGTCTGCCACCGGACCAGAATTTACATCCTAATGCCCTGCTAATGAGTAAAACTATCCCTGTCCTGCTTAATCCCATGAATAATCAATCCAATGTAAATATGTCCTAAAGCTTCTAATAAAACCCCCGGCTAACCTACCCACGAGGTCTTTTTCCCAAGATGGAGGTGATGGGAAAGACCCGTGGCTGCCAGATTCTCATCTCCAAGCGTGTCTCAGGGTAAGATTGATTCACACGATCGGGGCGGTCCCCCCACAGATTTTGTGGGTTGAAATCCATGACAATCAACATCATCAAAATGTGCATACTACCCAAAGCAATTCACAGATTCAATGCAATCCCTATCAAAGTACCAATGGCATATTACACAGATATAGAACAAACACTTCAAAAATTTATATGGAACCATAAATGACCCCGAATCTCTGCTGCAATTTTGAGAAAGAAGAGCAAAGTAGGAGGGATCACAATACCTCATATCGAACTTTACTACAAGGCCACTGTAATCAAAACAGCCTGGTACTGGCATAAAAACAGACAGACCAATGGAACAGAATAAGAGCCCAGAAATAAACTCAAGTCTCTATGGGCAATTAATATTTGACAAAGTGGGAAGAAGCATAAAATGGAGTAAAAATAGCCTCTTCAACTAATGGTGTTGGGAGATCTGGAGAGCTACATGCAAAAAAAAAGAAACTGGAGCACCAACTTACACCATACACAAAAATAAATTCAAGGTGGATAAAAGACTTAAATATAAGTCGTGACACCATAAAAGTCCTAGAGGAAAACATTGGTAGGAAAATCTCAGACATTCCACGCAGCACCATCTTCACTGATATGTCCCCTGGAGTAAGGGACATAAAGGAAAGAATAAACAAATGGGACTTCATCAAAATAAAAAGTTTCTGCAAGGCTAAAGAAAACAGTATTAAAATAAAAAGAGAACCAACGTATTGGAAAACATATTTGCCAACGATACCTCAGACAAGGGTTTGATCTCCAAAATACATAAAGAACTCCTACAACTCCACTCCAGGAAGACAAAAAACCCAATTAAAAAATAGGCAAAAGACTTGAACAGACACTTCTCCAAGGAGGACATACAGATGGCCCAGAGATATATGAAAAGAAGTTCAGCATCACTAGCCATCAGAGAGATGCAAATCAAAACCACAATGAGATACCACCTCACACCAGTCAGAATGGCCATCATAAACAAAGCAACAGATAACTGTTGGAGGGGATGTGGAGAAAAGGGAACCCTACTGCACTGTTGGTGGGAATGCAGACTGGTGAAGCCACTGTGGAAAATGGTATGGAATTTCCTCAGAAAACTAAAAATGGAACTGCCTTCTGACCCAGCAATTCCACTGCTGGGATTATACCCTAAGAGACCTGAAACATCAATCATTAAAAAAAAAAAAAAAAAGCAAACAACTAGAACAAGAACAGATTCACAGAAACAGAGATCACATGGAAAGTTGTCAGCGGGGAAAGGGAGAGTAAAGAATGGGGGGATAGGTACAGGCAATAAGAAACATAAATGGTAGCCATAAAATAGACAGCGGGGAGATTAAGAATAGTATGTGAAATGGAGAAGCCAAAGAACTTATATGTATGACCTATGGACATGAACTAATGTGGGGGAATGATGGTGGGAAGAGGGTACAGGCAGAAGGGAATAAAGTGGAGAAATAAATGGGGCAACTGTAATAGCATAATCAATAAAATATATTTAAAAAATAGAAATATATCTGGCATATAAAGAAAATAATCAGATATTGCTATGTCTAGATGGAGAGATTATTTGCATTTTTCCTGTTAATTTATATTTTCCAACTTTTCTACAATAAATCTCTCTGTCCTGTAATAAAAAAAAAACTATTAATTATTATTTGTCTGGTGTGGTGTTCTTTGGGTCCAACTTGTTTGGAACTCTCTGTGCTTCCTGGACTTGTATGTCTATTTCCTTCACTAAATTAGTGAAGTTTTCTTTCATTATTTTTCAAATAGGTTTTCAATTTCTTGCTCTTCCTGCTCTCCTTTTGGCATCCTATGATTCTGATATTGACACATTTGGAGATGTACCGGAGTCATCTTATACTATCCTGTTTATTTTTGAATTCTTGTTTCTTCTTTCTATTCTGGTTGAATGTTTATTTCTTCCTATGTTTTTAAAAGCAGCAAGAGCAAAGCAGAGTTTCCTACAAAGGAGTATACATAAGACTATCTGCTGATTTCTCAAAAGAAACTTTTCATACAACAAAGGACTGGCAAGAAGTATTCAAAGGGATGAAAATCAATGACCTACAACATAGATTACTCTAACCAGCAAAACTATCATTTAGAATGAAAGGACAGATAAAGTTCTTCCCAGACAAGGTAAAGCTAAAGGAGTTCATCATTATCAAGCCATAAGTACATTGAATATTAAAGGAACTTATTTAAGAAAAAGAAGATTAAAACTATGAACATAAAAAGGCAACAAATTCACAACCATCAACAACTGAATCTAAAAACGAAAACAAAAACAAACTAAACAACCAGAACAGGAACAGAATCATAGATGTGGAGATCATTTGGAGTGTTATCGGTTGGGAGGGTGAAGGGGAGAATGGGGGAAATTTGCAGGGATTAAGAAATACAAATCTGTAGGTACAGAATAGACAGGGGGATGTTAAGAATAGTATAGGAAATGGAGAAGCCAATGAACATGTATGTACAACCCATGGACATGAACTAAGATGGGGGGATTCCTGGAGGGAATGGGAGGTACTAGGTGGAGGGGGGCAAAGGAAATAAAACTGGCACAACTGTAATAACATAATCAATAAAATATACTTAAAAAACAATTTGACCTTAAATTTAATTTTTGCATAGATTAAATGTGGGGTAAGGTAGAGAAAGGCTTTGACAATTACTCAGTCATGAGATGAGGGCTTGGGCCAACACAAAAACAGTATAAAAAAATATACAAGCAATGTTTTGAAAGAGAAAAGATGAGGCAGGACTTGATGAATGACCTAAAGCAAGAGATGAAGGGACAGGATAAAAAGCTGGTCTACACAGGTCTAAGTGACTACACATTGAGTCATCCAATTCTATGGTTTAAAAGTCTGTCATCAACTACTCTAGCAGCAGTACCCACCCTCCACTACTGAGATGTTTATCCACATACCTTCAGGGTCACAAAGGGCCTCTTCAGCCACTGCGCACAAACCTCAGAGACCACAGGTGGCAAACACAAGGCCTGCGGGCCAAATCCGGCCCTCCGCCTTGTTTTATCTGGCCTGGCACCTTGTTTCTACCCAGTGGCAGCACTGAGCTCCTTGCCCCTAGTTAAGGAGTAGTTACATTTATACAGGCTGATGTGACCCACAGTGAAAATGAGTTTGACACCTCTGTCATAGACAGTTCTCTCATTTTTCAAGAAAGATGAGAATGCAATCATAGGAACACTTGCCTTAACTCATATTACCATAGCCCTTGGCTGGATGTAGGCTGTGGCTTCTAATATATTCCACTGTTGGCATAGCTACTATTTATTAAACATTTTCTAGGTGTCAGCACTGAGCTCCATACTGAAGTATATTGCCTCAGTTATTCCTCATCACTTTTTGTGTTAATTATACTTTCCCTGTTTTACAGAAGAGAAAATTGTTGTTGAGAGAAATTAAATTACTTGCTCAGTGCCACTGCTAGTTTACAACAAAGCTCAGCATGAACCCATTTCTGTCAAAAGAAACAGAATAACCTTCTAGCAGCCTCCTTTCCCAGGAAAAGAAGGCAATACAAATCTGTCCTGACCAAAAAGGTTTGGGTTGCTGGATCAAGCCAGTCTTGAGTTCTCCAGCTGCTACCAGTGCCACTGCTTCTGGGAAGGGCTTTGTCTCAGTGACGGGAACAATCATATAATGCAAAGCCACAGGTTTGACAGGCTGTAAATAATTTTAAAAGTATAATCTGTGTCCACCCTTACTACTGGGAACCACTTGGACCCAAATTTCTCTTATATTTATCAAAATGGAGACATTTGTTTAAACAAATGCTGTGACTAACAAAATAAAAAATATTTCAAGTTATTTAAATTTTAAATTCACTTTTGCACTGTGGCCACTGAAGTAAAAAGTAAAGAAGTTGTGAGTTTGGCGTGGGTTTGCTGTGTGCTGGTTTCCTCCCCACTTGCCCCGCTCCCCGCCACCACCCGCATTTCGCTGACATGAAAGAAGCTAGCAAGTGTTTATTGATAGAAAAACAGGAAACAATAGTGCTTCTAAACAGCAAGCTCTGCAATTCTGTCTGTAGGAATATTCCACAGGCAAAAAACATTAAATAAATAAAGTTTCCAGAAAAAGGAGACCAAGACACAGACATTTCTTAGAGAGTCTACTGGTATGTTGAACAGGAATATGAGTAAAAGAAATAGAGATGCATTCTACCAAGCACCTGCCTTGTTCTGGATAAAAAGCAAAGAAGGAAAATGAAAGAGGAAAGAGAGAAACGAGAAGGATGATGAAAGAAACAAGAAACCAGAGAAGGAAGGTGCAGGGAGGGAAATAGGATGGGTCAGGGGAGGCTGGAGAAAATGAGAACCAAGATCAAGGAACTAGAGTACAAGAGGAGAAAGGACCAAGGAGAGGAAGAGAGGAGAATGCACATCCTTGAGTTCGGGACTCATGAGAGCTCTTCACACCAGAAGAAAGAGGGCCTTGCTCTAAGGAGCCTTTACATGTTACCTCTTATATCCTCATTTCCTGCAAGGAATTTCGGGGAAGGGGAAAAAAGCCTCCAGTGTTCAATGAATTCCAAAAGCTTGAGAAGGACTCCCTTCATTAGTTTCTCAGCCGTTAGAGTAAACAGCAAGTCTTGCGCTATAGAGAGATATCTTTCTCTGATCCTACATACAAACACACACACTCCTGCACATTCACATGCATACTCTTACACACTCATGCATGCACACACCTGCACTCATACATATATATCCACACAAGTGCCCACTTACACACACACCTCCCCCGCTTTCCAACCCATCCCTTAAGCATCTATGGCCCTGCACACTGCTCTATAGTGGGCCACTTGGGGCATTATCTTCCTTATGAACAGCACCTAGTGCCTTAGAATTCCAACGCCACTCTCTCCAGTGTACTCTCCTAGTAGTGCAGTTTAAGATTTGACCAATTCTAAGAGAAAAATCAAATTCATTGTATCGCTTTCAAAAGAAAACTTGAGGAAAGAAAGAAGGGAAAATAGAAGAAGAGAAAGAGAAATATATAACGCTTACTAAGAAACTGCAAATTACAAAAGATATGCTAAGGGTCTTAATCCATTCAGGCTGCTGTAACAGAAGTATCATAGACTGGGTAGCTTATAAATGACAGAAATTTATTTCTCACAGTTCTGGAAAGGACACTAGTCCCATTCATGAGGACTCATGACCTAATCATCTCCCAAAGGTCCTACCTCATAATGCCATCACCTTTGAGGATAGGGTTTGAACATATGAATTGTCTGGGGACACAGCTTTCAGTCCATTGCACCTAGTGTTCTATATTTGACTTCTTGTTTATTCCTCAAAACAGCATAGGGAGGTGGATTTTATGATCCTCTTTTGAAGATAAGGAAGCCAAGGTTCAGAAACATTAGATCACCTGTCCAAGGCCACCCAGTTAACTCAGAACCAAGATCTGAACCAGACCTGCCTAGTTCTGAATATGGAATCAAGAACTGTGTGATGGGAAGGGGATCCTAAACTGAAAGGCTGCTACTCAGCACAGCGCCCCCTGAAGGGAGCTACAGGAGAGTGGACTGGCCCTGGCACCTCACCAAAGAATGACAGGATCTGACTTTGCAGTTTGGCTTTGCCTCCTTACAGACTCCATTTTGTTCCCTGCTCTTGTTTCACTTCTTTCCTATGCTTCTATGCTAATGAGTCATATTTCAAGTATTCTTCCAAGCTTAGACGTATATTTTTTAAATCTCCTTAAATAAAAACAATGTATAAACAAAATAAACAGAAATGTTCTGACAACATAGATTCTAAATCACCTAAGACTAGAGTGGTCCAATTGAGATGTGATTGATTGAGGGCAGGATTAGATCTGAGTTGTGTGAGGGGCCTAAGCTTGGCTCCATTTCTCCAAAACGAACTTGATCTGCCATCAGTGTCCTGAGTGAGTATGGTCAGTTGTTACTCTGCAAAGTATAACAGGATTTCTCACAAGATGTTTTAGAAAGTTTTTGAAGTGCTTGGATGAAAAGAACCATAACACAATCAATCTTTCTCTCTCTCTCTCCCTTTCTCTCTCTCTTCCTTTCTTTCTCTTTTTGAATGCCAATACCTCATACCTACTTTTCAGTTACCTTTTAAGAGCAGCTGAAGTGTGTGGTACTCCAAAGCTGCTTGCTTGGAATAAGGAACCGCTCACTGAAAGTACTTAAAAGCTTTTTAAAAACAGCTAAAAGAATGCATCCAACAGCTTGCTTCTGAACCCCAGTGAGGCCCGCAAGGCCCCAGATTTTCTCTTGCAGGATAGATCTTTCTCACCTCGTCACAGCAGTAATTCCCTTGGATCACAAGCAAGCTGAAAGCAGTTGCACAGACCGACTTCAAATCTTCCCTTCACCAGTAACCACCTATGTGGTCTTGGGCAAATTATGTCACTACACTGGTCTCTATTTCCTTGTCTGTGAAATAGAAATAATAGTGGCACCCACCTGCCGTGGGGATTTCGTCCCAGCCGAAACCTGTGGGTGACCGTAACCGAATGCGTGTATGAACCTCACACTGAGACACGCGGGGGGAAGGAATCCGGCAGCCACAGGTCTCCTCCACCATCCCCCATCTTGGGGAGAAAGACCTCATGGGTTGCTTAGCCGGGGGTTTTATTAGAGGCATTAAGACACATTTACATTGGATTGATTATTCATGGGATTAAGCAGAACAGGGGTAGGATTACTCACTAGCAAGGCATCAGGCTGTTGATTCACGTCTGGTGGCAGACACGACCAGGTTAAAGTAATATTCAGGGATCAGCAAGCCAGAATTTTTTAAGATACATCTTTGCCAAATTCCTATTAGAGAATTCCCATTCCACAGACATGATCCACACTTGCTCACACAGGAATCACACGGAGCTGTGCTCAAAATGTGTAAATTCTCAGGACTGCGTGTTTACACACGTGTGGAAATCACTGCCACACCCACCTCAAGCTTTGTAATTAGGATTAAACCAGATAATAAATATAATGTGCCCAGTAAATGTGAGTTGCTAGCTCCGCATCATTAGCAGCAGCTGTGCCATCATCTCTCAGATAGTTGTTCGTTTTCTCTCCTGCACACACCCTTTCTTAGGGCAGACACAACAGAGGTTTTGGTGGTGAAAAGGTTCATTTTGGACTTAGCAGAATGTGTAGGGAACTCGATTTTACTGATAGAAAATCTTTTCCAGTCACCTCCTCCCCTAGCCACTGTTAGCGATTTGACATTACCCTCCTTAAAGTCCCTGCCAATTATCTCCAGTACCATTGAGACATCCTCCATCTTTCTGTCTGCAGGATTCAACCAGGCAATCATCCCATGTGAAAATGAAGGCAAAGTTCCATGCATCTGGGAAGTCAGTACGCTAGCCATCTATGTCAAAGAAGACAGGAGAATCAAATGCTCAGGATTTCCACCCCCCTGCCTCTTTGTTTTTGCTCTTTTTAAAATTGGAGTCCTTGTTATGGGATTTAGGAGAGTACAGAATGAGGAAGAAAATTGGGGGAAGAGATTGATATTTTCACAAGTACTTCACCAGAACTGCCCAGGCAAATATATATTTTCTGCATAGCCTCTGTCTATATAAACAATTTGTGTCACCAAAATTTAGGTATCAGCACATCAGTTGGCCCGGGTCCTCATATGTTCCCATTGAAAAAAATACCAGCCAAGGAGAAGGAGCTATCCACTCTCTAGGCTGCCTCTAGAACTGGGTCCCTGGTCCCAGAGCAATATCACGGACCTGAGTCACAGATCTCCTGGGGCATGCGGTCAACCCCACAAAAGTGGTAAATGGTGGGAGAATGCCGTAAAGGGGACAAATGGCCACCAAGACCCACATGAATCCTGATACAGAGCCAATGAATCCCACCTGAATGGCACTGCTACTCCTGTCTGTCTCCAGCATCAGTAGTGGAATGAGAAAAGTTCAAGGAAGGCACTCCAAAGATCAGAGTCCACTGAGGTACAGGGCTGGGCCAGTGGCCCAGGGTGGCCTAGGTCTCAGGACAGGACTGCTTTTGATTCAAAAGCCTCTGTGAAAGTTTCCCTCTCTGAGTCAGGCTCCAAAGGAACACTGCCTCCTTCCTCTAAGAATGTGTGGACATCCTGGGATTCTCCTAAATTCTGAACTTACTATTTGCCCTGTTAGTAACATAGCAGAAAGAGGTTAAATCAACTGGGGCTGAATCTAGGGCAAGGGTGAGCCAGCTCAATTCTAACAGGAATTATTTGCAAATTCAATGTTTTTGTTTGAAAGGTTATGTCTGGACTCCTGCACAGGCCTACCTATAACATTTGCAGACATAGGACAATAATACAAATGGAGGCCCCTGGTTGACAGCCCAGTCTTCTCTATCCTCCCTTGGTTCTGCCAAGATCATAAAAGGCCTTTGCCATATGCACATAGGCATCGAGCTCACCCAGCCATTCCTTGGCCACCCTTTGGGCACACAGGTGGCACTACCAGCCCTCGAAAGGACATACCTAGGGAATAAATTCATGCAAGCATTGCTGTTTGGGCAGGGAAGTCCAGTGTCCCTCATACTTAGCAGATGGTCTAGACATAAAGGGCACTGGCTCCAGTGGGGGCACATCCCTGTGTCTCCTGGACTTCCCATTCCATGGCAAAGGCATAGCAGGAGGAGGACTGCAGCCAGGCCCTTGAAAGTGTAGGGTCAGAGCAGATGCCCACATGCCTGGGACTGAGAGTAATCCACCCCACCATACAATTTCTAAATTCCTACTTCACTTTTCAGTTTCTACTTCCTCAATTTCCTTCAGCCCAGTCACCAAATGCTCCTTTTATGTACGAGAATTCCTACTTCCTGTTTTTGAGTCATCCTGAATCTGACCTTGAAGCTAGTGTTCTACAAAAATAAAGATATTGTATCTTTTTAAAAAGTCTACAGAACCTGAATATTTATGATATACCACATCAAGATATCCTGGTAAAGAAATGTAATTCTTGTTACCTATGGCTACTGAAAAATGATTTTCTGGATACACTAGTGGCACTTTTTATCTTCCACAGGCTGACAGACAACGGGATTGCAAGTTTCAAGCAGTAATCTCCTCATCTTATTGTGGTATCTAGGGAATGGGGGGATGGGCAGGGAAAGCAGCATAATTAAGCTCTATAGAAGACTGAATGGACAAGCAAAGTAACTCTCTACATATAGAGGGGATAAATGGTAATGGAAATAATACAATAACATAAAAAATATATAACACTCTACAGCAAGAAGGCCCAGCCCTATAAGAGATATGAGCTAATTTACACTCTTTGCAGGGGGATTGACATTGTCCCATTTTGTGATTGAGGATACCAATAAAGAGGTTGTCTTAAACATTTCTTAAACTATCCTCATGGTCTTTAGTATTTTTTCTTTTTGATGCTCTAATTGGGTGTTTTTTTCTACCTTGTCTTCAAAATCACTGATTCAATCCTCTGTTTCATCCTACCTATTCTTTATATATTCTCACTATATTCTTCATTTCAGATATTGTATTCTTCATATCTGACTGGTCTTTTTTTATAGTTTCTATGCCATTTTTCATGCTGCTGAGCATCCTTATAACCATTAGTTTGAACTCTACATCTAATAAATTGCTTGCCTCCATTTCATTTAGCTCTTTTTCTGAAGATTTCTCCTGTGCTTTCATTTGGGGCTCATTTCTTTGTCTTCCCATTTTGGCTGCCTGTTTGTATTTGTTTCTATGTATTAGATTTATAATGACTCCAAGTCTTTGTGTTGTGGCTTGGTGGGTCTTATGTAGTAGGTATCCTGTGGGATCCAATGGAGCAGTCTCCTTGATCATCTGAGATAGGTGCTCCAGGAACATCTCTTTTGTGGGTTATGTGGACCCTCTTGTTGTAATTGAGTCTTGAATGCTATTGACCCATTCATGTATGCAATTGACCCTTGAGCTGGCTGACTGTGAGGCTCAACTCCAATCATGGCATATGAGCTGCTGTGAAAGTGCTGACCACGTGAAGCAGAATTCCCCTTAGAAAGGTGTGGTGACTACCAAGATCTCCATTTGGATATGATGCTTGTGAAGTTTTTTGGATCCTGCTCTGATGTTTTCTGAAGTTAGCCACTGAGTGTATTAGTTCTGTGCCTCTTGAGAGGCACTCTGGTGCAAAACAATGTAAGAGGCAGCCTGTGACTGGCCCTTGGCACCTATTTGGAGCTAAGCATAATCCACAGTTTGTGGCTGCCTCTGCTTGGCCTGGGTGTGCACAGGAAAAACCACGCTGCCTACCAAAGCCAAGTTTTACTGACACCAGGCCCAAGGGCAGGTCTGAAAAAGTCCAAAGGCACCTGGAGATCCACCCCTTCCAGCCTTTGCCTACCAGCTGCCTGATAGGCTTTGTTTCTGAAAGAGCCTCTGGCTGTGCTCCTCAGCAATGCATAAACTCCACAGGGTGGGATGTGAGTGTCCAAAGGATGGGGCTATTGCTTTCCCCCAGGCTGATGTTTCCCAAGAGCGTAGTGTTTCAACCAAGAAAGATGGCATCTGCAGTATTGGAAAATGACACAGCATAGGGATTTTGGCAGTTGTTCCTTCAGCTGCCTCACCAGAGCCACAACCCCAGACTTTTCTCATGCTATTTTAGTTTGCTCTGCTCCCCTCCCCCAGAGCCCAGGGTGAGTGGCCATGGATGAAATATTGTGTGTGAGCCCTGTAAGAGAGTGCCTGTATCCCTAGAAGACTCCCATGTCTCCCTGGTGGACAGAAAAACCACTGCTTTTTACAACCAGATATCATGTGGGCACCTACTCCTTGCTCTGGTGGTCTGGGCAAGGGAGCCCAGCTTGGGGTTTAGACCCAACACTTCTTTGGAGGAACCACCTCTCCAACTGAGATATCCCTCTGGAAACTCAGCCACCACTTGTGGTAACAGGGCCAGCCCTTTCATCTTTCCACCCTTCCTACCAGTCTTGATGTGGCTTCTTCTGTAAATCCTTGGTTATAAGACTTTTCTTCAGCCAGTCTTCAGTTAGTTAATCAGGATGTTTATTCTATAATTTAGTTGTAATTCCAGTTAAATCCTTAGAGGAGGTGAGTATAGCTTCCACTCACTTCATCGCCATCTTGAATCTTGCAGAAGCTTTTTAGTTTGATTTTTGCTTTTGTATCCTTTGTTTTTGCTATCAAATCCAAAACATCATTACCAGGACCAATGTCAACGAGCTTAATCCCCATGTTTTCTTCTAGAAGTTTTATTGCTTTAGTTATTACATTCAAGTGTTTGATTCATTTTGAGTTGATTTTTTGCATGGTGTAAGATAGTGGTTCAGTTCTGTTCTTTTGCATGTGTATTTCCTAATGTCACTTATTGAATAGACTGCCTTTTTCCCTTTGTATATTCTAGGCTTCCTTGTGGTAAATTAATTAACTATATATGTGCGGGTTTATTTGGACTCTCTGTTCTGTTTCATTGATCTTTGTGTTTATTTTTATGACAATAACATACTGTTTGGATGACTATGGCTTTATAATATAGTTTGAAATTAGGGCACACAATGCCTCTAGTTTTATTCTTTTCTCTCAAGATTCCTTTGACTGCCCTGACCAGCATGGCTCAGCTGACTGAGCATCACCACAGAAAGCTTTAAAAGGTCACTGGTTTAATTCCTGGTCAGGGTACATGCTTGGTTTGCAGGCCTAGTTCCTGGTAGGGGTGTGTGCAAAAGGCAATGTTTCATTTACACATCGATGTTTCTCTCCCTCTCTTTCTCCCTTACCCTCCCTCTAAGAATAAGTAAATGAAATCTTTTTTTTTTCAAGATTTCTTTGGCTATTTGAGATCTTTTATGGTTTCATAGAAATTTTAGGAATATTTGTACTATTTCTAAAAAAAATGCTTTCTCAGCTTCTTTGCCTTCTCAGGCAAAAAATGCCTTCTCAGCAAGCATAGGGGCCAGGCATATCAAAAAATGCCTCAGATCCAGTTTTACAGCCATGTCAGCAACTTCTCCCAGCTCCAGCTTCAGAGACATTCCCCAAATACAATATTTTTAGATCAATTACAATTCATTTGAAGAAGAAAGAAGAATGAGCAGCTTTCCTTCAACGTTTTCCATCTGGAGTCTCTTAGAGCTGAACTTGCTGACAGGTTAGGTTTGTCATTAGGAAATGAAACCTTTCTCTACCTCCTACCTCTTCCCTCAACCCTACCTCCACATCAAATCATTAACAATAGCTGAAAAACAGGCCTCCTCGCCCCCAGCATATCTCTGAGGCAGGAATGGGGAGAAGATTTAAATGGCAATTCTACAGACTTTGCAGGGTTTATGCATTGTGAAATGGCCAGCAGACCTCATCAATTTCTATATCTCACATTAACTCTGGTAGGCTCAAACCCATATTCTCCTCCAAACCCCAAACCACAGTGCAGGGAGCAGCAGAGAGCAGACATTCTACAGAAACACCATGATGACTCATTCTCACAGCAATGTTTTCTAAGCCTTTGCCACCCCATATCTTGTTCCTTTATTTAGAAGAGAGTAAAGGAGGGGCAGGGAGGAGAGAAGAGGAAGGGAGAGTAGGAAAAAGGAAGTGAGGTGAGAGAAGCAGGGGGAAGATAGAAGACAGGAGAAAAGAGAAGAACAGAGGAGAGGGGAAGTGTCGGAAGGGGCGAGGACGAGATCATACCATCACCAAGTGCAATGGGCAAGCCGATTCTGCACCAAATAGCCTCTTAACTAGCCAGGACATGGGCATGCAGGCCCACCAAGGCTCAAATTCTAAAGTGTTGTTCTTCGGTTCAGACTGAAGAAACTCCTGTTGGTTGTAGCAAAGGATTAAATAAAGCAAGAGCTAACTGGACACTTAGAATCATAACCACAAAAGACCATTTTGTGGGTTTTGTGGCTGTTTTAGTTCACTTTCTGGACCAGAGTACATTTGACTTCCTGCAGAATAATCTTCAGTATATTATCCAATTTATTCTCAAATGCCTTAAGCAGTGGGATTTTCACAGCTTCCCTTGGGAAGTTATTCTTAAAGTAGAATGGCAGAGGTATTTTTTCTGATATTAAACATCCATCTTTCCTTTTTCCTAACTTCATCCCTGGTATTCTGTGGAATAAGCTTATGCCCTCAGCATTGTCTTTTTCTGTTAGTGTTTACTGATGCATTTCCCAGGTATACTTACTGTACTACTTCAGTTTCTATGCACTTGAGCCTCAGAGATCAAGAAATGGATAAGAAATGCAATGACAAATAAAGGCCTTTCCATTTCCCAGGCATGAACATAAATTAGGTGTGAGAACAAAATCTCAGTAAAGAAGGGATCATCACCAATCCACCTTCCATGCAGAGGCCCATGACAACAGCAGAATTACTTTGTAGTGACTAATACTCTGCCAGTGGAAATCTGTCATCACTGTGATTCATTTGTACAACCTAAAGAGTTCTTACTTCCCACAAAATGATATTATGAACACCAAATTTATCTTATCACATATATCTTTAATTTCATTCACCCAGCTTGGTATACTTTTATGTTCTTTGTTCTACGATGCAAAAACAGGTGTCTGGTTTATATATCCTCACTGTACAAACTTTTGAGACTTAAGAGCTTACTAGCTCCTTGCTTTAGGTATAGGAATGAAAGTGGGCTCTGAAAGTAGGCTACCCAAGTAAACATTAGCCTTGTTTTTACCTTGAAGAATGTGAAGGTATTTGGCTGTTTTCTCCCTAACATTTAGGACCTTATTTACAATCCAGAAAAACCCTAGATTTAAAAATGGCTATGCCACTCCCAGTAAAGATGGTGGAACAGATACCTGCTATGCTCACCTCATTTCAAAACATCAAAATTACAACTAAACTACAGAACAATCATTATTCAGAAACACCTGAAGACTAACTAAACAGAATTTCCTATAACTTAGGATATGCAGAAGAAGCCTCATTGAGGCTGGTAGAAGGGATGGAGATGAGGAACAGGCAGGCCCCATGCCTATGTGTGGAAGTTAAAATTCTGGAGGAATATCTCAGTTGTGGAGGTCCCCCTGAGAACTGAGGAGCCCCAGCCCCACACTAGACTTCCCAGAGGAAGGTACCAGTGCCTGGAATAGTAGTCCTTATAACATCTGACTGTAAAAACCCATGAAGATTTTGGCTGAGTGAAATGGAGGGTTTTAGGAGACCAAGGTATCCTCCTATAGAGCCCTCACATGAACTTGCTCACAAATTCACTCACTCTGAGCTCCAGCACTTGGGCAGCAACCTTGAAAAGCACCAGAGACATACATAAAGTAGTGGAATTGACTAGCTTCAGAAGGACGGTTGAAGGGGCATGGGTCAGGACAACTCTCTCTGGAAACAGAAGTACTAGCAGGCACCATTATCCCTTTGTTGAACACCCCTCTGACCTGGCCTTCCAGGCACAGGTTGAGGTCAAATCTGTGCTTGATGTTAAAGATCCAGAAACAACAAACAGTAGCAGCTGACTTTAGTGTGCCTTGTAGCACTTGCTAAGGGGCCCTATGCCCAGTACAAGTGGTGACTGATCTCAAGTTTCATTTTAACTCTCATTAAATGGCCTCAAGCCTAACAGAAGCTGCAGTTATTCTGGTCCCTGAAAGGTAGCTTCAACTAAGTGACCACAAGCCTGGAATAAGTGGTGACTGGTGGCTTCAGTGCATATCAGGATATCCACCAAAGGGTCCCAAACCTGGTACAAGGGGCGGCTGGCCTTGATTCACAGCATAGACTCTCCCAGACATCTCCAAGCACAGCACAAGCAGCAACCAACCACAGATCACTTTGTAGCTCATACCAATAGGCCCTTAAGCCCAGCAAAAGTGTGGCTGACATTGGCCTCACTGAAGCACCTAGAAAGAGACTCTACAACCAACACATCTGGTGGCTGGCTTCAGACCACACCAGAGCACCAGCAACCACCTTCACAAATGACATACCTAAAGGCAGACTTGGCTAACACCAGAGTGTTGCTGAAGCAACTCTTACTCAGTGGGGTCAGTCCCCACACAACAGTTCATCCAATGTAGTCACAGCCAGTCACTCTGATGGTAAAGCCAACCCATTGACATACAACAATAATTAAGGTTCAACCAGAAAACAAGGGCACACAGAACCCACACAGAAGACACCCCTAAAGCACCCATCTGAGGTGAATAGGGAGACTGCACCACTGAGCCCCAAGGACACCTTCCACATAAGGTCACTCTGTCAAAATTGGGAGACATAGCAGTTCTACCTACTAAGTAGAAACAAACACAAAATGATAGCCAAAATGAAGAGACAAAGAAACTTGTCCCAAAGAAAACAGGATAAAACTCCAAAAAAATAACTACACAAAATGAAGACAAACAATCTACCAGATACTGAGTTAAAAACATGGGTTATAAGTATGCTCAATGAACTTAGGGGGAAAATAAATGACAGTAAGAACTTCAACAATGAAATAGAAAACATAAAAGATGAAAACAGAAAACATAAAAAGAACAGTCAGAAAAGAAGAATGCAATAACTGAAATTAAGAACACATTACAAGGAATCAATAGCATATTAAATAAAGCAAACAATTGAATTAGCAATTTTGAAGTCGTAGTAGCAGAAAATACCTGTTCAAAAAAGAATAAAAGAGAAAGAATTTTAAAAATAAGGATTGTTTACTTACTTATTTTTTAAAATGAGGATAGTTGAAAGGACATCTAGAACAACATCAACTGTACCAAAAATTATGTCATAGGGGTACCAGAAGAAGAGGGAGAAAGGGATTGAAAACCTATTTAAAGAAATATTGACTAGTATTTTAGAAAATTCTTTTTTTTATTTTTTATTACTTTATTGTTGTTCAATTACAGTTGTCTGCATCCTCTCCCCTCCCCTCCCCCTACCCCCTCCAAACCCACCTCCCTCCCCTACCTCCATCCTCCCCCTTGGTTCTGTCCATGTGACTAGTCCTGTGAGAGATTCTGTGAATAAAAGATTTTCCCCAAATGAAAAAAAAAAAAAAGAAATATTGAACAAAACTTCCCTACTTGGTGAAGAAAACATATATACAAGTCCAAGAAGTTCAAGGAGTCCCAAACTAGATAAACCCAAAGAAGCCCACACCAAGATACAGCATAATTAAAACACAAAGTTTAAAGGCAAATAAAGAATCTTAAAAGCAGCAAGAGAAAGCCAGTGAGTGACCTACAAGAAAGCTCCAATAAGACTGTCAGCTGATTTTCCAAAAGAAAATTGGCAGTCAAAAAATAGCTACTTCTGGCCAAGATGGAGGTGTATGTAGACACACTGTGCCTCCTTGCACAACCAAAAACGGGACAACAACATATTTAAAAATAAAAAACAACCAGAACCTACAGAAAATATCACTGTATGGAAGTCCAACAACCAAGGAGTTAAAGAAGAAACGTTCATCCAGATTGGTAGAGGGGTGAAGATGGGCAGCCGGGAGGAGAGGACATGTGGAAAGGCATTGGTTGGAGGACTCGGGTGAGTGAGGTGGAGGGTGACAGACCTGGTGAGGCAGCAGCAGGCAGACCGGGACAAGCAAGGATGTAGCTGTCAGATTTGGCGGTCCCACATTTGCATGAGGACAAACCGGGAGGAACAACTGGGGAGCAAGACAGACTGTCACAACCCAGAGTTCCAGTGTGGGGAAATAAAGCCTCAAAACCTCTGGCTGGAAAATCTGTGAGGGTTGTGTTGGTTGGGGAAACTCCTGGCCTCACAAGAGACTTTGTTGGAGAGACCCACAGGGTTCTAGAATATACACAAACCCACCCACCCAGGAATCACCACCAGAAGGGCCCAATTTGCTTGTGGGTAGTGGAGGAAGTGACTGAAAGCTGTCAGAGACCTAAGAAAGCAGCATTGTTCCCTCTCAGATCCCCACCCCACTGACAGCATCACAACACAACAACTTGGGTTGCCCTGCACTAGTGAATACCTAAGGCTCTGCCCCTTAATACATAACAGGTGAACCTATACCAAAAAAAAAAAAAATGGCCCAAATGAAAGAACAGATCAAAGCTCCAGAAAAAATACAACTAAGCATGAAGAGATAGCCAACCTATCAGATGCACAGTTCAAAACACTGGTAATCAGGATGATCACAGAATTGGTTAAATATGATCGCAAATGAGATGAAAAAATGATGGCTATGCTAAGTGAAATAAAGAAAAATGTACAGGGAACCAACAGTGAAGGGAAGGAAACTGGGACTCAAATCAATGATTTGGCACAGAAGGAAGAAATAAACATTCAACCAGAAAAGAATGAAGAAACAAGACTTCAAAAAAATGAAGAGAGGTTCAGGAATCTCTGGGACAACTTTAAATGTTCCAACATCCAAATCATAGGGGTGCCAGCAGGAGAAGAGGAAGAGCAAGAAACTGAAGACTTATTTGAAAACATAATGAAGGAGAACTTCCCTGATCTGGCAAAGGAAATAGATTTCCTGGGAGTCCAGGAAGCTCAGAGAGTCCCAAAGAAGTTGGACCCAAGGAAGCATACACCAAGGCACATCATAATTACATTACCCAAGATTAAAGATAAAGAGAGAATCTTAAAAGCAGCAAGAGAAAAGGAGACAGTTACCTACAAAGGAGTTCCCATAAGACTTATCAGCTGATTTCTCAAAAGAAATTTTGCAGGCAAGAAGGGGCTGGAAAGAAGTATTCAAAGTCATGAAAGACAAGGATCCACATCCAAGATTACTCTATCCAGCAAAGCTACCATTTAGAATGGAAGGGCAGCTAAAGTGCTTCCCAGAAAAGGTCAAGTTAAAGGAATTCATCACCAAGCCCTTATTATATGAAATGTTAAAGGGGCTCATCTAAGAAAAAGAGATGATCGAAAATATGAACAGTAAAATGACAAGAAACTCACAACTATAAAAAACAAAACCTAAAAATAAACAGCAACAACAACAACAAAAAAAACCAAACTAAGCAAACAACAAGAACAGGAACAGAATCAGAGAAATGGAGATCACATGGATGGTTATCAGCAGGGAGGGTGGGGGAATAGATGAAAAGGTACAGGGAATAAGTAGCATAAATGGTAGGTACAAAATAGACAGGGGGAGGTTAAGAATAGTATAGGAAATGTAGAAGCCAAAGAACTTATGTATACGACCCATGGACATGAACTAAGGGAGTGGGGAATGTGGGTGGGAGGGAGTATGCAGGGTGGATGGGAATAAAGGAGGGGGAATAAGACAACTATAATAGCATAATCAATAAAATATACTTAAAAAAGAAAATGGTAACCACAAACCAAAACTTTAGAAGTGAAATACAAGAAATGAAGAGGAAAGAATCCAAACAAAACTATAAAAAGTCATCAACATACGAGAGAGATAGCAAGAGAATAAGACATTTACAGTGAAGAATAATAAAAACTATCAGAAAACAATAAAATGGCAAAAACTACATACCTACCAATTATTACATATAAATAGACTAAATGCTCCAATCAAAAGACATAGAGTGGTTGAATAAAAAAATAAGACTTGTATATATGCTGCCTACAAGAGACCCACTTCAGATCAAAAGATACACACAGACTGAAAGTAAAGGTATGGAAAAAATATTTCATGCAAATGTAAATTAAAAAAAGGCTGAAGTAGTACTACTTAGACAACAGAGACTTTCAAACAATGACTGTAAAAAGAAACAAAGAAGGACCTTTCATAACGGTGAAGGAAGCAAGCCAGCAAAAGGAGAGAACTCTCATAAACATCTACACAACCAATGTAGGAGTATCTAAATATGTAAAACAAATATTGATGGACATAAAGGGGGGGATAAACAGTAAGACAATAAGAGTGGGGAACTTTAACGCTCTGTTGACATAAATGGTTAGAAAATCAACAAGGAAAGTGTGGCCTTAAATGACACATTAGACCGAAGTAACTTAATTGATATTTTTGAGCATCTCATCCAAGTGCACAACACCCTTTTCAAGTGTACATGGAACATTTTACAGAGTACAATGCATTCTTAATATATTTAAAGAGACTGAAATCATATCAAGCAACATTCTGATCTCAATGGTATGAAATTAGAAATCAATTCCAAGAAGAAAATTCAGACACAAACACATTAAGGCTAAACCATGCAACTAAAAAATGAAAGGGTTAACAGTGAGATCAAGAAAGAGATTAAAAGATGCCTGAGACAAAAGAAAATGAACACACAATCCAAAATATATGGGACACAATCAAAGCAGTTCTCAGAGGGAAATTCATAGCAATATATGCACCCCTCCCTGTGTTCATTGCAGCATTATTTACAATAGCCAAGAGTTGAAAGCAGCCCAAGTGTTCATCAGTAGAAGAGTCGATAAAACAACCATGGACATTTACACAATGGAATACTACTTGGCTGTAAAAAAGAAGAAAATTTTACCCTTTGTGACAGCATGGATAGGCCTGGAAAACATCATGCTAAGTGAAATAAGCCAGTAAGAGAAAGAAAAGTACCATATGATTTCATTCATATGTGGAATCTAATGAACAAACTGAACTAACATGCAAAATAGACAGACTCATAGAGAGCAGGCTGATAGCTCTGGGGGGTAGGGTAGAGGGATCAAGAAAAAAAGATAAAAGAACTCATGGACAAGGACAACAGTGTAGTGATTGAGGATGAGGGGGGTGGGTGGAGGTGAAAGATGCTATAGGAGGATAAATGGTAATGGAAAAACTATAATAAAATAAAAAAGAAAAAGAAAAAAAATGTCAGAGACTTCCTATCTATTCAAATGAAACCAAAATTTCCTATTAGTCATACACAGTTATGCAAGATCTGGCTTTCTCCTCCTCTGTAACTACATTTCTTATCATTCTTTCCTTTTTTAAAAATACATTTTATTGATTATGCTATTACAGTTTCCCATTTTTTTTCTCCCCTTTACTCCCCTCCTCCCTGTACTCCCCTCCCACCATCATTCCCCTACCTTAGCTCATGTCCACGGGTTGTACATATAAGTTCTTTGGCTTCTCCATTTCCTATACTATTCTTAACCTCCCCTTGCCTATTTTACCCACCATTTATGCTTCTTATTCCCTGAACCTTCTCCGTCATTGTCCCCCATCCACCTCCCCAATGATAACCCTCCATGTGATCTGTATCTTAACACTTTTTTCATGGCCCATCATATTCCAGCTCCACTAACCTGTCTTCAGTTCCTAGATTTTATATAAAAGGCTCAAAGAGCTCACTTGCCTAACTTCCACCATGTGAGGAAACAATAAGAATTTGCCAATTAACAACCCAGAAGCAACCAACTAGGCTAACACCCTGATCTTAGAGTTCCAATCTCCGGAACTATAACAGCATGTGTTGTCCTCCTCCTCAGCAAGATGATGAAGTAAATGGTTTCTGCCCCAGTGGTATAATAAAAAACTTGTATGGCTGGACAACCTCCATCTCCTAGTAACTGATGATTTGAGAACAAAACTTGGCCTCTCCAATGTTTATTGATTTATACTTTCCCCCAAAAAAGTTAAAAATAGAAAATGTAGACACTTTTAAATCATAAAACTCTTAGCAAATTCCATTCACACCTATCGCCCCTGAAGATTGAACATAATCCCTGTTTCTATTTACATGAAGAACTGTCACAGCTTCAAGGAAATTATTTTCCCCTGAACTCAGTAGATGATGAGAAGCTCTAAAGAAGATAAACAGAAAGGAAATCAAAAGAAGTCTTGAACACTGATCTACAATCAGCTGACTCAACTAAATAAAAGGCGAGATTCAGCCGCTCTTCACTATGTAGGGGGATGCTTCCATTTTATTACTGCAGTAAATTCAGACCAGAAAGTGACAGAATATTGGCATTTCAATCAAGGCCACGTTGCATAGGCACACATGCATGCAAGTGTGAACATATACACACAAACAAGCACACACTCCTACATACACATTCTCTGCCCATCCCATTGAACTCTGTGTATTCAATTCTTCATGAAAGAAAGCCTGGAGGACAGCCAGAGATCACTTACAAGATTCAACGGGATGGAATTTTACAAATTCTTATAAAAGAACTGGGAGTCCTCACCAATGGGCATTTGAAATATGTCCCTCCACTCATCTGTACAGAAAAATGTCATAAACAACATGTAGAAAATATACATGCCCACAGGACACATCATGCTCATGCTAAGTGCTCATTTTCCTCTCTTCTTTTTTAAAAACTAGGAATTAGTGATGTTACTGGGGTAGTACAGATCTGTCTAACTCCTTTTATCACTTGGCAAATTATAGAACAGAGGTATGTCACTTCAGCTATTGAAATAAGGAGGCAGACCGACATTATCAAATAAGCAAGTGCAGTGCAGGGATATAAGAAATGGGGTGATATTTCAAGTCCTTAGAAACTGACAAATTTTATGTTGAGCCAGTCACCGCAGAGCACCAAATGATATTTCTTCAGGTGTAGGCATTACATGAAGGCAAGCTGGTGTTCTGTGCACATTTGTAAAGCATTTATATTCCATCAGCTTTTTTGCCAGTAGGAAAATAAGTGTGTTTTTTTGCACACATGCCAAATAAATTTTGTTATGAAAACTACAGCCTGTTTCTAAGTATTAAATCACCAGCTCTGATGAAATGGAATTGTCTCCACTGATCTTCCATATAAAAAATCCTCTTTTTTAGAAAATGACTGTCCCAGGATAAGAGAACTAATTGGACCAATGCTTCAGAAGACAGTGGAAAATGAACTAAATCAGCATTTATTGAAAAAATGCTGCCGGCCAAAAAGGAGGCGCAGGTAGACACATTGTGCCTCCTTGCACAACCAAAAGAGGAAAATCAGCAATTTAAACAAAACAGAACAGCCAGAACTGACAGAAAATCAAACTGAGTGGAAGTCCGACAACCAAGGAGTTAAAGAAGACATGTTCATCCAGACCAGTAAGCAGGGCGGAGCCAGGCGGAGCGCGCTTGGCAAGATGGTGGTTTGTGGAGTGGTACCAGCAACGCTGCACTTGCCCAGAGAGAACTGCGGTGGGCATGCCTAGCCAAAACGCAACTGGCACACTCGGCAAAACCCAAGGCTGGCCCACCCAGACCCAGCAGGGCCAAGACTGGTGGACCAGGTGATCCCTCATTCGCACACAGATAAACCAGGAGAAAAAGCTGGGGAGCGGAGCGGACCGCCAACCCACCATCACGGGGAAATAAAGCCTCAAACCACCGATTGAAAACACATGTGGGGGTGGAGGTGGCAGTGGGAGGAACTCCCAGCCTCACAGGAGAGTTCATTGGAGAGACTGACAGGGACTTGGAACTGCACAGGCCCGCCCACCCACCCTGGAGCCAGCACAGAAGGACCCAACTTGCTTGTGGGTAGCGGGGAAGTGCAGAGAGCGGAGCAAGCATCCTTGTCCGCTCAGACCCTGCCCCCCACAGGCAGTATCACAACACAACAACGTGGGTTACCCCACCCTGATGAACACCTAAGGCTCTGCCCCTTAAAGTAACAGGCCTGCCGAGAGAAAAAAAAATGGCCCAAATGAAAGAACGGATCAAAGCTCCAGAAAAAATACAACTAAGTGATGAAGAGATAGCCAACCTATCAGATGCACAGTTCAAAACACTGGTAATCAGGAAGCTCACAGACTGGTTGAAATTTGCTTGCAATTAGATGAACAAATGAAGGATATGCTAAAGGAAATGAGGAGAAATGTGGAGGGAACCAATAGGGATGAGAAGGAAACTGGGACCCAAATCAATGGAGTGGACCAGAAGAAAGAAGAAAACATTCAACCAGAAAAGAATGAAGAAAGAAGAATTCAAAAAAAATGAGGAGAGGCTTAGGAACCTCCAGGACATCTTTAAATGTCCCAACATCCTAGTCATAGGGGTGCCAGAGGAGAAGAGGAAGAGCAACAAATTGAAAACTTATTTGAACAAATAATGAAGGAGAACTTCCCCAATCTGGCAAAGGAAATAGACTTCCAGGAAATCCAGGAAGCTCAGAGAGTCCCAAAGAAGTTGAAACCAAAGAGGAACACACCAAGGCACATCATAATTATGTTACCCAAGATTAAAAATAAGGAGAGAATCTTAGAAGCAACAAGAGAAAAGGAGACAGTTACCTACAAAGGAATTCCCATAAGACTGTCAGCTGATTTCTCAAAAGAGACCTTTCAGGCAAGAAGGAGCTGAAAAGAAGTATACCAAGTCATGAAAGGCAAGAACCTACATTCGAGAATACTCTATCCAGCAAAACTTTCATTTAGAGTGGAAGGGAAGATAAAGTTCTTCTCAGATAAGGTCAAGTTCAAGGAGTTCATCTTCACCCAGCCTTTATTACATGAAAGGTTAAAGGGATTTATACAAGGCATGGGAGATATCAACAAAGGAGTGGGAGAGGGAGAGAAGAGGAAAAAGTACAGAGAATAAGTAGCATAAACGGTAGGCAGAAAACAGATGAGGTATCTGTTTTAATCTTCTGCACTGAATGTTTTTATAATGACCAGTAAAATCTGAGGCATAGGGTCATATCAGGAGGACAGTTTGTTACCTTTTTTCTCCATAAAATTCTCTTATGAAATTCTCTCTTTTTTTGAGAAGCTGCTTGTTTAGCCCTGGCCAGGTGGCTCAATTGATTGGATAGTTGTTCCATATACCAAAAGGTTGTGGGTTCAATTCCCAGTCAGGGTACACACCTAGGTTTTGGGTTCAATCCCTGGTTGGGGCACAAATGGGAGGTAACCAATTTACGTTTCTCTCTCACATGGGAGTTTCTCTCCCTCCCTTTCTCTTTTCTTCTTCTCCTTCTTCTTCATCCTCCTCTTCCTCTTCTTTCTTCTTCTTCTTCCTCCTCCTTTTCCTCTTCTCCTTCTCCTTCTTTCTCCTTCTCTGTCTCTCTCTCTCTCCCCTCTCTTCTTCCCTCTCTCCTTTCCTCTCTCTCTCTAAAATCAATAAACATATCTTCAGGTGAGGATAAAAAAAGCCAGTCAGTGAAAGACAAATACCACATGATCTTATTTACATGTGGAATCTAATGAATACAATAAACTAACAAATTAAATAGAAACAGAAGCATAGAGACATGGAACAGACTGACACTGACAGATGCTCATTTGGGGTGGAGGGGTAGAATGGATGAAAAATGGTGAAGAGATCAACCAAAGAACATTTATGCATGACCTATGGACATTACGAGGGGATCAACTGAGGGAAGGAGGGGGCAGGGCTGGGTGAAGGTAGGTAAGGGAGAAAAAAGCAGAGACAACTGTAATAGCATAAACAATAAAAAATAAAAACAACATAAAAAATAAAAAGCTAATACTTTATGTGTTAGAGAAGTTTTAGGTTCACACCAAAATTGAGTAGAAGGTACAGAGATTTCCCATATAACTCCTGTCCCTCCAACTCCCCCAGGAGCAACATGCTGAACTAGAATGGTTACAACTGATGAACCTACATGGACACATCATTACAATCCAGAGCTCATAGTTTACTTTAGGGTTCACTCTTGGTGCTGTACATTCTGTGGTTTGGACAAATTTATAGTGACTTGTATCCATCATGGTAAAATATACAAGGCAGCTTCACTGCCATAAAAATTTTCTGTGCCTCACGTATTCATCCCTCTCTCCCCTGTAAACCCTGGTAACCACTGTTCTTTTTTACTGTCCCCATAATGTTGCCTTTTCCAGAATGTCATATAGTTGGAAACATATAGTATATAGTCTTTTCAGACTGGCTTTAATTACTTAGTAATGAGCATTTAAGTTTCTTCTCTGTCCCTTCATGGCCTGATAGCTCATTTCTTTTTAGTACTGAATCATATTCCATTGTCTGGATGAACCGCAGTTTATTTTTCTTTTTTGTATTTGTTTCAGGTGTACAGCTTAGTGGTTAAATGATCATATACTTCACATAGTGTTCTCCTTGATATTTCCAGTAACCTAACTGGCATCATATGTATTTATCACAATATTACTGACTATGTTTTATATGCTTCACTTACTTCCCCAAGAGCATTTTGGGGGAATGAGTGAAAGAGGTGAAAGAACTGAGAACAAATTGGTATTAGTATAGTTTATTTACCCATTCACCTACTGAAAGATATCTTAGTTGATTCCACATGGGGGCACTCCTATTACTGGGTCCCCCTGGAATTTTTAACTCACAGTGGTTGACTCAGGACATCCATAAATTCAACAATTAAAGTTCAAGTTTTCACCCTGAAACTGGTTCTCTCCAAGGTTTCTGCTTTGGGGTTTAGGCTCCAATAGGTTGTGATTCTCTGTATCCACTTTCTGTCTCTTCAATTTAGGGGACCTCAGTTTGTCCTGTGACCTCACTTCTCTGATAGGTCTAAGAATACTTGCTGATTTGCCCTTATTTTCAATGTTTTATTTCATTTTTTTATTGTTGTTCAGATACAGTTGTCTCCATTTTTCTCCCACCACTCCCCTGCCACCCCACCCATCCTTACCTCCCACCTTCGATCCCACCCCCTTTGGCTTTGTCTATGTGTTGTTTAAACTTGTTCCTTGACAACCCTTCCCCTATTTTCCTCCATTATCCCTCTCCCCTCTCCCATCCGGTTACTGTCAATTTGTTCTTTATTTCAATGTCTCTGGTTATATTTTTCTGTTGCAGATTCATGGCTATGCAGAATCCGTGGTGAC
>PVJI01017186.1:20771-36265 GCA_004026765.1 Micronycteris hirsuta | reverse complement strand
GTCCACCTATTTTCCAGTTTTGTTAACAATTTGATTACAAGCATTTTAAATTGCGCATCTGATAGGTTGACTATGTTGTCATCCGTTAGTTGTAATTTGTTGTGGTCCTTCATTTTGGCCATTTTCATTCTTTTTATCTCGGTGCACTTGTCAGCTGGCAGCTGCCTGTGACCTGGGTCTCTTTTTGGATGACGTTGCCTCTGGGGGCGGGGTCTGGGAGGAAGCAATGGCGGCCTCCGATCACCGTGGGCTCCCGTCACTCCTCCGCTCCCCAGCTCCCCACCGCCTCCTCTGCCAGACTCGGTTCTGCTGGCTCAGCCCAGGCCTCTCTCTGGCAGCATCGCCAGTTTGTGGGATTCACCCGTTGTTTGGAGCCACGCCCTGTTCAGGCACTGGCGGCGTGAGTCGCGGCGTGAGTGAGACCCTCCGTGAGCGTTGCCTCCTCCGCCCATTTCTGCCCCGCTTACCGGCCTGGATGTTCGTCTTCTCCTACCTCCTGGGTGTCGGAGTTCCCTTCAGTTCGATTCTGTCTGTTCTGGTTGTTTAATTTTTCGCTACTGCATTCATTGTATAGACATTCTGGATGTGCGGGCAGCGAGTGTGACCACCTACGCTGCCATCTTGGAGGAAGTCCGGCAGATGAATTTTTTAAGCCTATTTCCTCCTACAAAAGTTTGAGGACCCAAAGTCCTCTTTTTCATTGAATACTACCTTTGTCATTTAGTCTTAAGCTGAAGTGTTTCCATCAATATTATTCTCTTAAAGAATCTATGGATTTCTTATAAATCTTACTGTAGTTTAACTCCATTAAATAAAATCCATACTTCATCTCCTTGAAAGAAGACTTTCTGTATCATGATTTGCTATAATGGTATTTTAGCGTGATGTCCCTTAGAGTCTTAGAAGACTTGTTTTTGAACAGAGAATCTCTGAGATACAAAAAGGAATTTCTGTCAGGTAAGTACTACCTTAAATCCTTCTGAACTGTTAACAAAGATTATACAGTTACATCTTTATCAGTAGACCATGTTTTTTATGACAGTACATTGATATGGTCTTTCTTAATTTCTTGACTTTAGTATGTTTCCATCTAGAGAGGCTGGCAATAAAGAAGAAGTTTGTTTTCAAACCACCAAGTACTTCTTCATTTGCATTTACCAGTTCCTTCTCATCTTATCTTTTGCTCTTAAATTTTACAATAGGCAGTGAAAAAAAAAGGCCAAGAGAAACCTTCAGCACTGCCAGAAATATCCTTAGCTAGGCCACCCGTTCATAGTTATGTTTTCTGATTCCACATCACTGCAGGCAACTGTTGTGAAACTGTCTAAACTACACACTTTTTCCCGAGTCTCCAGGTTCCAGGAACTTGTACGCTTACCTCATGCAAGCTATCATCAACAGCCGGCTCAAATACCATCAGGCTTTTTGCCTTTTGTTCTTCCAGTTTTTGCCTGCCCCACAATCCCAGATCTACATGACTAAATTTGAGGATCCTTTACATCAACACTTCTGGAAAAAATTATACATGTATAAATTGTAATAATTTATACATAAATTATATATATAGTTTTATGATTATGACATATATTTATTTCTGGTTGTCTAGTGCTACTCTATTAACCATGAGTATTTATTTTTCTGTATTTTTACACTTCGACATTCGGGGCCTTGCTTTTTTTTTCTTTTTTTTTTAATTGTTGTTCAAGTGCGATTGTTTCCATTCCCCCACCACCACTCCCACCCACTCCAGCCATCCCCACCTCCCCACACCATCTTCTACCCCTTTCTTGGAGGATCTGCGCTTCCCCGCGCCAGCCAGTTCCTAGAAATAGTAAATAACTCACTTTTGAGGGTTCCTTTCCAATGCAAATCAAGCAATCCAACCCAAAGCCCACACTTCCAAACTGGGCCCCCGTTCCTCTGCTCTAATCACCTCAGGACCAGGGCCCAGACAACACAGGATGACATCTCTCCCAGAGCCCACTGAATTTTTCAAATTAGCCAATCTTAAACCTGCTTCCCTGCCCACTCCTTCCTGAGGAACCACCATAATATCTCTTGACCACACTTTTCTTCCTTCCCTCTCCTGCCAGACCCCGGTGCTTTGCCGTGTGTCCTTCTGTGGCAGGGAAGGTCCCTCCTCCTTCCACTGTCAGTCCTCTCCTGATCTTTAGCTGTACAAAAATAGTAATAAAACCTGCATTTTAAAAATTGTTGTATAAAAAGCCATACCAAGGTAGAAGCTCGAAACAACACATAAATCGTCTTTCTGAATCTGGCAGAACCCCCTAAATTGGATAATAAATTAGTAGAAGCAGCAAAGTTTTAGAAGAGTCTGTGGTACTAGAATAGTGAGGAAGGCATTTCTCAGAAGTAATATTACCCACATGGGTCACAGTTCAATTTTTTTAAAGAAATAAACTAAAAGTTATACTAAATTTATCTCTTTATTCTGGGAATTTGACAAAATAAGTCAAGTTAAATGTTTGATATTCACTGTCAAAAGCCATAGCATTCCTAAAAATCAGATATCTATAATATCATTAAATTTTACGTTAGAATAATTATGGTTCATGAAACACTCCTCTTGCAACTGTCTCGTATAACTAATGTTCAATTCTGAGTGTTTTAATCCACTACTTCCCCCCTGTACAAATACATTAGATCCTTTGTATGGACTGGGGAAACTGTCCCATAGCAGCTACCCATAAGAAGAGCTAGAAGTGACATTTATGCATTTCTTACTTGATCCTTCTAACTACCAAATTATTTTTGCCCTGTATTTTTTATACCATCCTTATGAATTAACAAATACCATTACCCAATTTTGTCCAAAAATTGGATTCAGTACAAGAGCATCTTCCTGATATTTAATGTTTTCACCTCAAGTGAACTTATTTACTCAACAGGAGAGATTAAACAGTGTGCAAATAATGTTTTTCCTTACAATTTGGGATTATACAGATTATCGTAGTCTTCTTTCTAAATTCTGAATTCACATTTATATTTTAAAAGTTTGAAATTTACAGATGTCTGATTTTGAAAGTAATGATTTGATGCTGTGCATTTTAAAATAAATGTAAACCAATCTTTCCTGAAAAAATTGTGGGAATTTTATTCCAACTTTTGAAATAATCAAACATCTCCTGGGGATGACATAATTACAATCAGCTATTTATAGAACTACTGTTGTTATAAAATTTTAATTTCTGTCACTTCCTGTCTTTAGTGATTGCTGGTGTGATCATCAGAATTATCCAGGAGATTCTAAGATTTTTATTTTTTTGTATTTTCAAGAAGAAATATCTGGGATAAAGCAGTGCTCTGATTAGGCTGAAGATACTGTTTTTTTGAGAATTTTACATTTATAAATTATTTACTTTTAATGATGAATGTTAGAATATTCATTCAACTTAAATGTTTAGCTTATATATTAGTAGAAATAAAATTGAAAAGAAGACTTTTTGTTCTATTTTCCCTGCTCAAGTATGAAAAGATAGCAATGCAAAACAAATATTGAATTCTTATTTTGACTGAATAAAAACATCTAAAAAGTATTAAAATTATTATGAGAACGATTTAAGGCTATCTTCACACAATTTCTTTAATACGATAAAATTAGTTGTTGTTGACTTATTACTAGGATTTCCTAGAGGTAGGTGGAGGGTTGAATTGCTATTATTTTGAAGTACATAGTATGGGGTGAAAATGATTTTATAAACAATTGAAATTATTTATTTAATTTGAAGAAGAATAACAATATAGGCAGAACAGAAAATACTTAACTTTCACCTGTGGAGAGTAACCTGAAGCAGAACAAATGGAAAAATACCAGTAACATTCAGGAAATTAACACCATGTGAGCTCATGTAGGATAATGTGTGCAAATCACGATGTCTGTGCAAGAATGTCAGCGTCCATGTCAGCAGAAGAATATTTGTTTCTTTTATGCAGGTTCAGTTGCCGTTGTTGATTTTGGTCAATTCAGGGCAGATCAATTGATGAATCAGTTTGTATTCAGGCACTGCTCTGAGACAAGTATTTACATTTTTAGTTCAGATGTTTTTCCAGTATAGCTCATATATTTTAAAAGAAAAATCTAATTTCTGGGTACTGAGAGAATAACAGTTTCCTGATTACTTAGAGAAGTCTAGAACAATAATTATATTTTGAAATATAAAATAAACATAATAAAACATTTTTTTTCCTTAAAACCTTCCTTTTTCTTGGCTTTCTTGAAACTACGCTTCCCCCTTAGGGAATCTGTGGCAGCAAAGTCCTATTCTCACTCTGCTGCCTTGTTTTTCTAGGCTGACTCTCTAAGTTCACTTATTTTCAAACCCTCAAATGGAGAATATCCTTGTTTTATGTTGACATGAATGAGAAGGAGAGTATTCAGGGAGTTACAAAGAAGCTATATATAATCGGAAATTGCATTTGAAGCAAGCTACAGAGAAAATCAAATGATATTAAATTTAGCAAAACAGTCACAAAATGAAACTACCTCACTGAATCTCATGATTACGCCAAACCTCTCTTCAGACCAAAATTAACATCAATCTGGAACTTAACTCACTTTATATCATAGATCCATAGAATAAATACTATTCAGAATAAAGGAGAAACTGTTTCCTTAATTATTTATGAGGTCTACAAAAAACAAAAACATGGATATAAAACTGAGGATATTCAACTCAAATGTAATCTTGTTACTAACCTACAGCTGCAAGAACTGGAAAGAAACCAAAATCTCACACAAGAGACTGGATGGCTTTAAAAGAACGTGAAATGGAAGATATTCTACTGGAATAAAGCAATTTACTCCAACAAATAATCTAAGGAAATAACCATTGAGAATGATGTCTCCACCAGAACTAGCAACAAGCACCAACTTATTTAAGCCAACTATTCCAGATGTCCACCCATGGGCACAGAGCCGCAAAATCAGATGGTATGACCTGGGTGCCAAAGAAAAACCTTAAAAAGCACCATGCACAGAAAAATAGGGCAGTTGATCTTAATGCCATACAACAGATGGCAATAGAATGTAGAAACATTATTTTTTACACCTTGTGCCAAGGTTAGAGAAAAAGGGAGTCAATAAACATTCCCATTTGTGGTAAGAAAATATACTGTTGTGTCAAATCTAGAATATTCTGCCATCCTTTTCAAAATCAAGTAAAACACTGAGAAGCAAATCTTTATTTTAAACCAATCACAACAATTTAATTAAACAGAGTTACATATATTGAGGCCACATCTCTTTACCTACAACCAATGCATATACAGGGTTTGATGTTGCTTAGAAAATCATCCCTTAAATGTAACAAGTAACCCATGAGAAGAAAAATGAATGGAACTTATTCTGGTGATAAGACAAATGGAATTGACTTCTTTACTTCATTATTTTTACAGTGTATTCAGCGCCAATTGTATGCAGAGCTGAGCACCAAAATTTTTGTTTTGTTTTCTTTTAAACTGTTCACTGCAGAAGGGCAATAACTTACCACAGGTGCAGACAACAGTGGACCGGTTTCACACCATCTTTGTGGCATTCAGTAATATGCATTGAAGGAACATATAATTTATTCTTAATGACCCAGATATGAAGTGCCCTTGGAATCATTTAATAATGCCCACTAATACTTTGGCACTCAGGATACAACCTTCTCTCATCTGTTGGCATGTAGTCAAAGAAAGCAAATTAGTGGTGATATTACTCAAAGTAAAATGCTAGTAGAAAAATATACGTGTAGAACAGCTAGACAAACACATAATGCATACCGACACCGAGGCGCACAGCCTTTTGATTTGTCTGTTGCTTTGATTACGTGCCATTGTTTTCCAGTGTGTTTTCTAATTAGTGTGTAGTAATAACAGAGAGTCCAGGAAATGCTCCCCAAGTGTCACACACATCGCACATATCGTCTTCACGCTCATAACCATTTCCTTCAGGAAGAGTAAACTAATGCTTATTGAGGGCACATAAAATGACCAAAGCAACACAACCAATAAGCCACATGCCAGATATCTAAAATTATGCATACACCTTATTAATCTAAGGAAATCTCAAGAACCAACTACGTATCCAACTCTGAAATAATGAGTAATAGCTGTTGTGTTTATTTTATCTGTGGCAGCATGCTGTTGGAAATCATTAAGACATCCAGTGGGGATCAATAAAATTCTCCCCAAATATCTTACCAGGTATTAATATCAATGATTTGTTAGGATATGCATGGGTTTGAAATTGAGTTTTATCCTTGAAGACCTAAATAGGCCAGATGGTTGGTTCAAGTGGACTGAATTTCTAAGCTGTAAAGCAACTAATATTTGTGTTATCAAAAGTACCTCTAGGGAGAAGTTAACTAGTATTGATGCCCCATAAGTTATAGGCTATAGGAACCTTTAATGTAAACAAATCGCTTATGAGGGATTTCATGATGAAATATTTTGACTTTTAAATATCTTTATTTCATATTTTAACACCTTAGATAGCTTTGCAGGTTTGCACATTAAAATACCATTTATTTCCAAGTGGGAAATATTAATATATGAATGGGCCAATATCTTCAAAGGTGTGGTAAACACACGTGTCAAGCCTAAATAATAATATTCAAGGTATTTCATTATTCTTAACTAATAATGCCCAAATAATAATATAATATATTTAAATACAACACATATTAAACACCCGCTAGGTATTAAACTCATTTTATAGATACAAAAATTAATGTTAACTACAAATTAATCCGCTCATTCCAAATACCATTGTTCCTGAAAACCATCCAGAAAGATAATGATGAGTTAAATGAAGACACTACAAATAATTTAAATATAGATATTTTATGAAAATGTCATTGATTATCATATGAGATTTAAGACATTATGCTTTTACTATATACCCATATATGGTATAATGCCTTGAACATCTTTAGTCCCCAATATGCCTAATAACTTATTTAAATATGTAATTGGTCAGCTACCATGGTTCTATGTGGAGGGTCAATATCAAGCTCAGGTGGATCTTTATGATTTACTAACAATAAGGTGATATCAATACCATATATTCTCTAAAATATAACTTGTTCAAATACTTCAATGGCAATAATTCTGTTATAGCATTGGCCAGAATATATCATAAAATAGCAAATAAAAAATTCTGAAAGCTAGGGAAGGAGAGGATATGATAAATTGGCTCCGTCCCACTAGGTGACATTTAAGTGCTGTAACACATAAAGAACTCGTTCAGAATAGGCAGTATGAGGTTAAAAGGCTGCAATCTCCCTGTTGATAGCTCTAACCAGTCATTGAAGCATGCTGCATTCTGTGCCATCTGTAGACTCCATGTGGTCCTAGAACATAGAAAGCAGAATTGGACCCTTAAGCATGGATTAATCAATCCTCCTCCATGGTCTGTCATAATTTACTGCAGACACACATGTGACGGAGGAAAACTTGTATTAAAATTTCTTTTTTAAATAAAACACTATAAAGAGCAGGACTTTAAAAGCAGGCCTGCAACTTCTAAGCATATCTAATTCTCTAAATTACTGGAGCATTTTTTCTGATGTGTTGATTTTCTGTTTTCCTAAAGTAATATTTATTTTTGTTTCTTTCCCCATTCCTCCTGTGTTTTCCCCAGCTCGATGCCAGTCAATGCAATCCAGTTTGTTTATTTTACTAGTTTGTTTGTTTGTTTGGTTTTCCTAATTGCTGATACCAAAATAAGCTGTGTTACAACAGAAAATAGAAAGGGTGACTGAGGGGTTGGTTTTTAATCCCCTCTTTGGGAAAGTTCTCATCCACACCTTCATCTTTTCTTATAAGATCAATCAATTCTCTGCTAAAGCCCAGCACTTGTAACTCCTCATGTGTACCCAGAATGGAGCAACTCATAACTACAGAATTTTACTTGGGAATTTGTGAGAAACAATTGCTCCCACCTGAGCTATTCAGAGATGACTGCGATTATTAGTCAGCTTATTGGACTCCAGAAGTTGCAATACTAAAGAACATTCCACAACAGCTTGGGAAGGGAAAATATCATGGAGACTGATTTGCTACCTCTCCTCCCTTGGGAATTTTTGGTCAAACACCCATTCCTGCCTACAGAACAATCACCTGGATAATTGCATTTTCACTCTGAAACACGCAAAGGGAAAACAACCAAAAATAACACACAGCAACTCACAGTCAGTAAAAGAAACATTTCTGATTTTCAGTTTCATATTTACCTTCTCAATTCTAAAGAACTTGGATCTTGAGTTAAACTACACCGAGAAATCATGTTTTTCTTATAATCATTGTCACTGCGGTGTGTGTGTGTGTGTGTGTGTGTGTGTGTGTGTGTGTGTGTGTGTGTGTGTTGGCCAGGCATTAAGTATGATACATTCCAGTAGATAAACTAAAAGGGAAAAAAAGGAAACATTTTTACCCTTGACGTCTTGGCTGGATAATCACGAAGGGAGAACGTTAACCCCTTCTCAAAGAATCATTAAGTAACAACAGACCTGATGAGGACAAGGTACACAATCCCTACTTCACAGGCTGAATTCCTCTCCAGCAAGGTCTAGTGAGTTTTTTTTTTTTTTTTTTTTTTTTTTTTTTTTTATTCCAGGTGCAAGCTATTACCCTGTTTGTGACAACAAAACATGTGATCTTAGCCTGAATATTTACAAATGAGTACAGGTGGCATTACAAAATAGGCTTTGGAATACATATTAGCAAGCAGAAAAACAGCAGTCTGCCAAACAGATTTGTTTCAAAATTGTTTTATTACAACCTTTTGTTATTTAAAGACCAAAATTTCTGCCTGAAACCATTATCATTATTGTCCACATCATCCTTACATTTTATTATTTATCTCGTCATTACAAAAGTGTTCACCAAAGCCATCATCAATTGCTTTCATTCTATTTATATAGACCAAGAAAAAGTTGCAATGTAATAAAATTTGAAATGTAGGCAGATTTTAATGATTAGCTCTTTTTCAAGGTTATTAATCATGGATAGAGCTTTGTTTCCACAGAAATGATTTGGGGATATCAACATGAAAATGAGGAAATAATTATTAAAAAAAGATTTAAAAATGGAGATCAGTCATTTACCCCAATCCCTATATATATATTGTTTTACTTCTCATTCTTCAGCCATCAAACCACATCATAAATGTCTCATATAAAAAACTGCCTGTCATGGTCTCTGGCAAATAGTTGTTACACTACAGATATTAGTTCTTTGACTTTATGTCATTTTGTCCAAAGAAGAGTATTATTACACATATACATCTTTAGTTTTTCCTTAAAAAAATATAATAAAATGTTCTTTAAAAAAATTTAAGAAAGGCGACTAAAAAAAAGAAAAGACAAAGCATTTGTCTTTGTTTTTCAGAGAATTGAGTGAAGACTATCTGGAGTTGAAGGTATGTTGTCCAACTCTGACCTATAAATTTTCTTAAATTCTTAGTGTACTATAGAAAATGGTTGTTGGTTTTTAAAGTTACAGTAATTTATAGATATAGTTTTTAAGTAAACATGCTAGAACACTGTGTTCTTGAGAACCTAAATCAGCAGATTATACTATTAAGAATTTTCATACCTAATAGTTTATAAAACTATTTATAAAATTAAAAAAAATACAAGTTACTACCAGGTTTATAAACTTTGTTTTAAATTATGTTTAATTTCTAACTAAGATTCCACATTATTTTAAGACTACCATACAACCTTGCTTTTCAAAATACTTTGCCTTAAAAAAAAGTTGCATTTGAGCAACCTTTAGAAAAATTATGATTTTCTTCAAACATAAAGAAAATGGACACTAAAATTCTGGTTTATAAAATATTACATTAGTGCTTAGAGCCTCATAGCAAGACTCATTAAACATGAATTTCCAAATACAGTTATATCAAATAATCACTTTATCTGAGGTTGAACTCGTAAATAAATAAATGTTTTAAAAGATTGACAGTATCATTAAATTTTAAAATTGCTAGAAAAACCTATTCAATTTTTCACTAATTCTAGTATTTCTGTTTTCATGAAAAATATATTTTAGAATCTTAATATTTCTCCAAATGGAATGGAAAAACCCTTTCAAGATGCAAAGCCACTCAAAGTTTTGAAGACCTGATAAATAACTTAAAATAATAATGTGTTAATATGTCTTCCTTATTATTTTAAAATATAAATATGAAATATATGACTTACAACATAAATTAAAATTGAACCCAAATCAGAAGGTAAGGAGTCTTAGCAACCTTGGCTAATTAGAGTGACCTTTTTATGATGCCACTTTTATGTAAATACATGGAACGTATGTGACATTATAAATGATCTGAAATGACTATGATAACAAAGGCATTGCATAAAAAACTAAAATCAGAGACTATTTCAGTCATTTTATTTCAAACTATAATTAGTTCATCTATCAGTAAATGAAATAAACCTTACTGATATTTTCTATGAAGGGAAAGGACATGGCTTCTACTTGGATTTGCTCTCTTTTTTCATTACATAATGCATGTGCACATCCACGTTTATAGACAAAACACCAACACCGTTCAACATCCTCAATTCTTTCTCACCACCATTATTTTCGAGATATTTTAAGAGGGTGTAATCGTACTAAAATTTCAACAGAAAATAACATCAATTGAAAGTATCCATATTGTCTGTCGCTATCGAAGGATAATGCAAACAAAAGCCTATAGTACATTTACATTCATAACAGAAACAACAACAAAGAAGGTATACAACTCAGCAATTCCACTCCCAGGTACTTATCCAAAGAAAACAAAAGCACTGATTTGAAAAAAATATATGCACCCTTATGTTCACTGCAGCATTATTTACAATAGCCAAGACATGGAAGCAAAACACACACACACACACACACACACACACACACACACACACATTGAACATTACTCAGCAATGCAAAAAGAATGAAATGTTGTCACTTGCAAGGACAGGAATTGACAGAGAGGGTATTATGCTACCTGACATAAGTCGGAGGGAGACAACTACAATGTGATTTCACTTACATATGGAATCTGAGCTCTAAAAACAATAAAACTGAAACAGTCTCATATATAGAAAACAAACTAGTGGTTGCCAGAAGGGAGAAGGAGAAAGACGAGTAAAAATGGTGAAGGGAACAAGAGCTAGGAACTTTTGGTTACAAAATAAGCCACTAGAATGTAATGCGCAGCACAGGGAATACCATCAATATTATAATCACTTTGTGCGGTGACAGACGTTTACTGGACTGATCATGGTTATCACATTGTAAGGTGTATAAATGTTGAGTCATTATGCTGTACACCTGAAACTCTTATGACATTGTTCGCCAACTATACTGTAATAGAAAAAACAACTTAATTATATTAACTGAAGCACATTTAACAAGAAAATTAACATTACTAACTGAATGTTTATAGCAATATTATAAACATCAATGAACAAATACACAAATTATAGTAAACACTGGTTAGAATAAAACAAAATTAACTAGCCACTTAAAATTTTAAAATGTTTGTCTCCAATACATATTTTTATGAACCTATAACTTTCAAATGTTTAGGAAGGTCAAGTATTTCTCAATTGCAAATTTTATACCTTCTGCTGTAAGCTAATGTTGTAATAATATTGATGAATTTAAAACAGTTTTCATAAAAACTAATGGCTGATTGTGAGAATTTATTATGTAACTTATTTAACATATTACAATTCATCTTTCAATATTTTGCCCCTTTTCAAGTTTCATTTTCTCAAAAACAAATATTTTTCCTAAAACAGAAAAATTTGAAATGGAATTAAATAGATTTTAAAATAAACCACAGTAATAACTTGACATATGCTTGCATTTTTTAAAAAAACAAGTTCACATAAAATTTTTAATTTTACTTTTAAATTAATGAATACAAATAGGAGAGTATATAAACAGATAAACTATTCCTTGATCTCACAAATGAGAAATTTAAACCAATGGCTGTGTTTTTTCCAGAATTATTGAATAGCACATAATGTGTGCTCAGCAACAGTTTTGAGTATATTTTGTCCCTGTTATATAAGAAAAACTCATCCCTGAGGTAAGAAAATAGTGACAATTCTAGAAAGAAGCAATGTTTTCTTTGCATTAAACTTAATCCAAAGGAAAAAACAAAAGAGCTCAAATACCTATTTGCTAAATTCTAAAATTATAATCCTACCTGCAAAAAAGTAAAAATATTTCAGTAAGGATGAAGTAGAGAAACTAGCTAAAGAAGTTAAATTATCTAGTGATTTATATATACATTACCTTCTACATGAGTAGAATAATTATCAGTTAGCTTTTGATACAAAATGAACCTTCCAGGAACTTGGTGGCTTAAAACATCTATCATTAGTTCACTTATCTGTGGGTCAGCTAGGCCTGAACAGAGCTGGACAGTTCTCCGGATTTCAGTTGGGCTCATTCACATGCCTGCAGACAGTGAGGATGCTGTACTATGGAGGGTTGGATACTGCCATGCGTGTGGGGTTGCAGACAGTGTAGGCTGGACCACATCATTCTCATCCTCTGGCAGGATTTGGCTTATCTCTGTTTTTGTAGTAGCCAGACAGGTTTTCCAGAGAGGCTCTTGGGTATAAGACCCTTGGAGTCCCATGCTAGGAGTTGGCACAATATTTCTTCTGTCACATTCTCTTATTCAAGACAAGTTACAATGCCAACTCAGATTCAAAGAATGGAGAATAGACTCCAACACATGATAGAGCTACAAAGTCACATTGCAACGGGAGTGGATACGACTACAGAAAATTGGCCAATTCTTTTGCAAAGTACTATGGTACGGTACATACATTAACCATCGCATAAATACTTGTTGATTGGCTGAATGTATGCAGGAACAGGTAAATGTTCAGTGGTGAAGAGAAGAAGTAATACAATTATCCTCAGTAATTCATTGGAAATGTAATAGATGTCAAAGTATTTTGGGTTTTTTCCTTAATCTTTTTTATTTATATACCATTTTCTGAGTTTAGTAAACTGTTAATTCAGTCATTACTAAAGAATATAGTTGTTCAAACTCCTTTCAGAATAAAATGTTCAAGCTTTTGTTTTACAGTTTAATTTACCTCACTGAATTAATTCTGGACTTTAAATAAAATTTTTATCTAATATTATCAAACTAAAAATTATAAGGAATTAGAACCATTATTTATATATTAAACCAGACTAATCACTATCAAATGTAAGAAATCTTATGTTAAAAACCTTATTTTCCATTAAGTTTTCTCTATATTTTCAATATCTATTCATCCTTCTACCACAAAACAAAAAGAATTATTTGAATAGATATTTTTGATCCAAATGGCATCTTTGTTTCTACTGGTATAGTTTTACAATATGAAGAGCACTGTGATAAAGAGCTTATTAAAAAACCAACTGGAAATCATCCCAAATTAAACATCTGCCCACATGCAATACATCTCAAAGGAAAGGCACAGCTCTGTGAGAGCAGAAAAAAATGCAAAGATAATTCAATATGTAAGTAATTCTCATATGAGTCTGAAATTTTGCTATACTAGAATAACACAATGTAGACCTCAAAAGTATGATGGTAAATGCTTATTCAAATGCAAATGTGAAATGCATTAGTTTAGAATGCATCCAGACATGAACTTGATTTTGGCTAGCATTCTACTTTGGTAGGTCCACATGCTAAATTATGTTCAATCTCATAATTGCACCTGCAGTTAGCATAGCACTACAGAAAGATCAATGCTAGGTTATGGTTCAAGCACAGACAAGGTACAGGGTTTTATTTTCCCTTAGTTTGCTTCACTGTGTGACACTATTAAAATTTCCACAGAGCACAGCATTATACAGAGCTCAATCAGACAAAGGGTAATACCCCTTTGCGGAGTTAGCTCATTTTCTTTTTATTGGTTTTAATGTGTGTGGTGCCAAGCCACTGGTTTCATCTCCATTGCTTTAAAGAGAGAAGCTTGTATAAATTAACAGCTAAATTAAAAATCATCTACATCTTCTAAGTTCTTTTTCTTTTCACCTACAATGATGCGGACCCTGTACCTGATCCGGGTCTGTGTGTTGTGGATGCAATGAACAAATGCAAAGGGACTACAGAAGTCCTGTAGAGAAAAAGGGACGGCATGGCTGCTCTCTAAGTGAAAGAGAGGGCCCTGACCCCGGCCTGGAGAGGCTTTTATTGCTTTTCTGGGTATTTTACATGAGGATGGTCCTCATTTACATGCACAGGTTCGCTGTAGGTGATTACCTTTTACAGATAACAAAGGAAAGAATGTTGCTAACTACTTCAAAGAGAAGGATGTTACAAATCAGGGAGAAAGCTGGTTGAACTGGTTACACTTCATACTTGGGAGGTTTAGCCAGACTTTAGGAAGTTAAAGATAAGCAGTAAACATCTGCTGCCTCAATCCAGGGTGAGGGAGTTTTAGCAAAAGCAAGTCTCATAGCAGTCTAGTACAATGCAGGCCTGATTCCCCAGGGAAAACCTGTGGGTGTGGGTCCTGTATGCTGGACCTCGCTCCCCGCTCCACAAAATCGTCAGTTTTGTGGGGAAAATAATCTTCTGTTTGTTTTATTCTTTGTAATGGTCTCTCACAGCTGCCTCCAATGCCCTAGAAAACAAACTTTGAGATTAGAATCTTAAAATTCTCTGTCAGTGAACCCATTTGAACTTAATAAAAATTAGGAGTAATAAAATTATTTACAGGAACTTTTATGAGAAACTATATACTAATTAGTTTAACAATATCAGTTTATTAATCATTCCAAAGTCCTCTCTAGCAACACATAGGCAATTGTGTGTCTGTGTACAGTTGATACTAACTGTACATACAAGTTGGAGTTTATACACAGCATGTGATCATTGCCTTGGTTTTCTAGTATTGTTACAGACCTAAGTCTTCATTATTGAAAATGAAATTCCTCCTTCCAATTAAAGCTATAATATGTTATTTACTATATATGCAAATTATTATACTTCTACTTGATAATCCCATTGGGGAAATTAATGAGTTTAAATAAGTGAAGGAAGATGGTTTTACTATTCAATGGAACTATCTGAAAATACACAGGAAACTCAATCTGTGAAAAATAATGGTGTATATGATTGTTATTTTTTCAAAGAACTTGGAAAAGTAGGCATTTAATAGTCTTTTTTTATGTATACTGATTTTTAGACATATGGTTCTTCAAACCACTCAAGAACAAAGAACCAAAATTTCCTCTCTCTGATGCAAAGTAAAACCACAATGAGATACCACTTCATACTGGTGAGAATGGCCATCATAAACAAATCAACAAACAAGTGCTGGAGAGGATGTGGAGAAAAGGAAACCCTAGTGCACTGTTGCTGGGAATCCAGACTGGTGCAGCCTCTGTGGAAAACAGTATAGAATTTCATCAGAAAACTAAACATAGAACTGCCTTTTGACTCAGCAATTCCACTGCTGGAATTATAC